>JAKTUJ010000036.1:0-82577 GCA_030556625.1 Petasospora euphorbiiphila | reverse complement strand
GTTGCTGTAATTCGCTGATGAGGCTCTGCAGCCTCTTATTGTCAGCTTTCAACTGGGTGTTGAAGTACCACTCGAATTGTCCCGAGATGAGCTCGAACCAGGGGAAGCTTTCCACTGTCTCTATATCCTATTTTAGTTACCCAAAACAGAAACGGAGCTCATTATTCTTCTTCTTTTCATCCCTTTTGGCCATTTTTGGAAGCTCTGAATTACAGATCCCGACTGAGAAAGAAGTGAAATAGTTAAGATGATCCGAAATATATGTTAAAAAAAAAAAAATACAATAGAATGTAGGAGTATACGTACTAAACCATTGTTCCCCCGTAATCCTATTCATTGTCCACATTAATTCTTCTGTATTGTTCACCTGTGGACGCGACATGACTCCGACCCTGACTCCGGCTGCGACTCTGCCCCACAATCCCCATACAAAACGGGGGAAATGACAGAGACGAGTCAGACCACCAATAAAGGCCAGAGATACGGGGAGAGGGAAGTCTCCATGTTGCATCTCTTTTTTCTTTCACCCACGGACAACGAAGAAGAGATCATCTCAGAATAAGTAACGATGCTTTCCACTGCTTCTACTCTTTCCTCCACAATGCTGAGACGTGCCTACTCTACTGGTGGTGCTGCTGCCACGCAGTTGCTCAAGACGCCCCTCTACGACTTGCATGTGTCTCTAGGGGGAGACATGGTGGAGTTTGCCGGGTACGCCATGCCCGTGCTTTACAAGGGCCATTCACACATCGAGTCTCACTTGTGGACGCGTGCACACGCTGGTCTCTTTGATGTCAGTCACATGCTCCAGCAGAAGATCAATGGTGATGATGTTGTCCCTTTCTTGGAGAAGGTGACGCCAACTGATTTCAAGGCGCTGGGCCAATGGAGCTCTCAACTGAGTGTCTTGCTCAATGCTGAAGGTGGAATTGTCGATGACACGATGGTGACGAAGCATCAGGACGATAAGCATTTCTATATTGTTACTAATGCTGGAACGAGACAAAAGGATCTTGCATTCTTCAAGCAGATGAGTGAAGGTTTTGACGTGAAGTTCGAGCACGTTGATACGACATTGCTTGCATTACAAGGTCCAAGTGCTTCGAAAGTATTGCAAAAATTCACCAACACGGACTTGTCCAAAATCTATTTCGGCAATGCCGCCTACATCAAGGTTCCATCTTTCAACAATGCTGAGCTGCACTTGGCTAGAGGCGGGTACACTGGTGAAGATGGGTTTGAAATCTCTATTCCAAACAGCATTGCAGTGGAATTGGCCAAGGCATTGCTCGAGGACCCTGAGTTGATGCCAGTTGGGCTTGCTGCTAGAGATTCGCTGAGATTGGAAGCAGGCATGTGTCTTTACGGGCATGACTTGAACGATAGTACCACACCAGTTGAAGGCTCATTGGCATGGGTTGTTTCCAAGTCGAGAAGAACTCCCGATGCAAACTTCAATGGTGCCTCCAAGATTCTTGCCCAGTTGGGGGACAGATCGCTTGTTAAGCAGCAGAGAGTTGGGTTCCAGATGAAGGGGCCTGCAGCTAGAGAGGGCTGCGAGATCTTTGACTCCGAGGACAAGTCCAAGAAGATTGGGGTGGTTACCTCCGGGTCTGCTTCGCCATCGATGGAGGGCAGAGTCAACATTGGCCAGGCCTACGTTGACAGAGGGTACCACAAGTCTGGAACCAAGGTGCTCATCAACATCAGAAACAAGCTGAGGGAGGCTGTCGTTGCCAAGCAGCCATTCGTGCAGCCAAAGTACTACAGAAAGCCATAGTGTAGCAATACAAGACTATGATAATTAACCATACCTTAGTAGTAATAGTAATAGTAATAGTAATAGTAATAGTAATAGTAATAGTAATAGTAATAGTAATAGTAATAGTAATAGTAGTAGTAGTAGTAATAGTAATGGTAATAGTAGTAGTAGTAGTAGTAGTAGTAGTATTATGCTGCCACTACCGGAATTCGCGGCCCTCTTCGGCCAACCAAAAGGCTCCGTGGCTTCGCGCGCAAAACCGGCGCTGTGCAAAAAGTGGTTGAAAAACCCCCGTTGGAGAGCTTCAAGAGGAGCAGGCACCACTATTGGAAGCACCACAGCAAGTAAAGATGTTCAGACTCGGTGTTAACGCTGCTCGTCCAGCCGTCGCTCAGGCTAGGTAAGTCGCCTTCCAGTCCTTCTTATTCCGCGGTGTGGTGGTGGGGGGTGTCCCTGCGTGTTTATGGGTTGTCGAAGCACACGTCGAGAGTTGCAAACGAGGGTGTCGAGGCTCTCCACGGGCCCAGACTCACGACTCGGTCATCAGGATAGCCAGACAGGGCCCGACACAGAGAGGTGAATTGGCAGTTATCCATTGGAGAGGCATTGGCCTCTTGCGGGGCATTGCAGAGACAATAGTGCATCCCGATACCAGATCCTTAAAGATTGAGGGTGTGTTGTTGCCGGCGCGGACTTGACGACTCCACAGCTGGGCCAATCCCACCACAGCCATCGTTCTCGGTCTCAATTGGTTTGTCTACTGCTGTGTTCATCACAATTGACGAATCTGCAATTGCCCTTTCCCCATACACCCGCGCGATCAGCCACGATCAGATGTACTAACCTTGCAACCATAGAAACTATGCCACCTTGCGTGAGATTGAGATGCGTCTCAAGTCCACCAAGAACATTGAGAAGATCACCAAGACCATGAAGATTGTCGCTTCCACCAGACTCGGTAAGGCCGAGCGTGCACTTAGAACTGCCCGTGCCTACGGTTCCGCAGACAGAGAGGTGTACACCCACGCTGAGACCGCTCCTCTCGAGAAGGAGGCCCCAACTCACCTTTTGATCGTCTGCTCCTCCGACAAGGGTTTGTGTGGCTCCATCCATTCCCAGGTTGCCAAGGCCGCCAGACACAGACTCGCTGAGTTGAACAACAATGCCGATGTTGTTGCCATTGGTGACAAGACCAAGACCCAGCTGAACAGAACCCACCCAAACAACTTGGTTCTCGGATTCAACGGTATCGGTAAGGAGCCTCCAACATTCAACGAGGTTGCCCTCATTGCCGACGAGATTGCCCAGCTCCCAAAGGAGTACTCTTCTGTTGAGATCATCTACAACAAGGCCATCTCCAGTATGTCCTTTGAGTCCACCACTGCCTCCGTTTTCGACGCTGAGTCTGTTGAGCAGTCCCCAGCTCTTTCACAATACGAGATCGACTTGGACGCCCAGGTTCCAGAGACTCTCGCCGAGTTCTCCCTCGCAAACAGCATCTACTCTGCTCTTGCCGACGGTTACTCTGCCGAGATCTCTGCCAGAAGAAACGCCATGGACAATGCCTCCAAGAACGCCGGTGAGATGATTGGTAAGTTCTCCATTCTCTACAACAGAACCAGACAGGCCGTCATCACCAACGAGTTGGTGGACATTGTCACTGGTGCCTCCTCCTTGGAGTAAGCAGCTGGCTAGTCCGTGCCCAGTAACACAAGTAGGTTTTGTCATCAAAGATATGAACTAGAAAACGATTACTTTTACATTCAACACGATAAATCTTTATGATACACAGATATTGTAGCCTCCTAGCTTTTACCCGTTTTAGGTGGAGCGCAGTGGGTCAGATAATTTGTGGTGACAGGGCTGAACAAGCCTCCTGAAATCGCTACCTTAACAACAAGCACTACGATACAACAACGTCGAGAAAGAGGCAAAAACCAGCATACCAGTACATCTACAATGTCCAAGAAGGCTTCAGAGAAGAAAGTGTCAACGCCAAAGTCGGCGTACCCACCAATATACCGAGAGTTTGACACCTCGCTTGCCAGCGTGGACGACGAAGAAGGTGACATCTCCAACATGCCACGGGACACCAGCGATCTTGATCTTCACATCAACTCCTCGCAATTGCGAAACGACTCCGGGTCAGAGTCCCATGATGATGACGATTCCTCGTTTGACGATTTATTAGAAGGAAATCCAGAGCCCGTATCCCCACTCACGCGAGCAAGACATGGCTCTGTACAGTCTTCGAATGCCCCTAGGGGACACCTCTTCCAACTGAAACAGAGCCATGCGCCCGTTTATTTGACTTATCCTGCCGCTGAGGACATTGAGTCTGCACATATCGATAACTACGGACGCGTAGGGTATGAGTTGGCACCAAAAGAAGGCGCAATGGTTGTTATTATCCCAAACTCGAGAGGACTAAGCATAAACAACCAAAAGTTGGCAGATGCATACGCTACGCGTGCTGGTTGTGTCACTGCTGTGCTTGACGTCTATTTCAACGATCCGTTACCTGAGGCACGTGCCGATGATTCTCCAGATGCACAGAATGGTGGGTTTATCTCCCGATTTAAGAGTCTCACCGTGGACGTTGCAATGAGTGTCAAGAGAAACTACTGGTTGCAAAGTCATAACGTCTTTGGTGTATATGACGAAGACGAAAAACGATTCCAAACTACCACGGAATGGGTGAAGATCCACGAGGCAATTGAGGAACTCTTTAAAACACATTCTGTTCAAAGTGCTGTGGTCATTGGGTTTTCGTTTGGTGCTAATGCTGCTGCTCGTCTTGCCGTGGAATTGACACCCAAGGATGAAACAGCGCCAGTGGTGAAAGGTGTTGTATTGGTTCATCCTATATACATGCCAATGGAAGTCTGTTCAGTGTTGCAGTTACCTACAAACCTGATCATGGGTCACGAGGACGTTTTCTATTCCAAAGAGGACCTGGTAAAGTTGGAATCTGACTTGAATGCAAAGAAAGATAGACAGAACTACAAGTTCACGCAAATGAAGACCACAAAGGATACGCCTCATGGGTTTGCTATTGCAGGTGATTATTCTCGAATGAAATTGGGCGAACTACCATCAAAGACGTGTCAGAAGATTATCAAATGGGTATTGGAAAGAGTGTAAACCTGTGTTATATCAAACTTTGGGATCCACAGCCTCGATAACTTGGTGCAAATCCCTAACATACAGTCCTATAATTCCAATTGCCACAATCACGAAGAATGTGAATGGGGTCCAAGTCAACGCCGATGCCTTCTTTCCAACATGCGCCTTAATAATGCCCATACTGGCTCTTTCAACGAGACTCTCACCTGCATCAGCTGCAACATGAACCCACATGGAACCAAGCCCCCATAGTAGTGCTAGAGTCGGTGACAATATCAGGTTGAACTTGTGAACGATATGCTTAGCTGGAAGTCCAGGGATCACGACATACAACAATGAGAGGAACTGCACGATCGTAAGGACGACCGTGGCCATGAGGATATATGGGTGAACAACGTCATCACTGAAATCTGCAGCTAATGAGATGAGATCCAATGTTGTGGAGGTGGAATTAGAGTTGACCGTGTAAACGTCAACAGAGGAAATGGTCCCCAGGTTGGCCAAATTCTTTCTCGAAGAACATGTGATGGAATCACCGACTTCCACACAAAGGGACGTGTATCCAGCACGGACAATCATGTCTTCATATCCTGTTAGGTTCTTTGCTGCAAATGATTTCTGAACCAGAGGGAAAATTGAAGAAGATTTGTTGAAGGAATAATGAATCAAGAAGACGGAGGAATAAGTGGACCCAACACCGGTGCATCCAAGCAGAAGGAAGACTAAAAGGAAGATGGAGATGAAAAGTAGTATCAAGAGCATGATGCGTGGCATTCGCTTGAGACAAAACCATGCTGCTGTTATCATCATCTTGAATATAAGTTGTTAGAAGTACCGCAAAGTAGTGCCGAGACCCAAGGGCAGGGGGGACTGTTTATTGACGGTCTTTGCTGACTTATATAGATGGAATAATAATTCTGAAACAAGTTCAAACGTATTGCTTCTGCTTTAAACTTTTTTTTATTAGAAACAGTGTGAAACTTGTTGTATTTTAAAGCGTTGTTTCAACATGGATTCATCTGTAACAGATCTGTGACAGGCTGTGGCGGGGGACTTGTCGATCGCACAAATCTTACTTTTTGGCCAGTTTCACACGACAGAAATACTTTAGCGTTCTTAATCCTTTCCTTTAATTATATTTTACCAATTGATAAATAAAGAATGGAAATGGTTGTCGTTTAGGATGTTTTTGTAGGAAGCCTAGTCAAGAAATGTGGACTGCCGCTCTGAACTTCAAAAACAAACACCATACACCTTACAAGGATCGAAAATCAGAAATCTATTCATCATTGATCTAATCATTCATCACAATCTCTCAAGTGACTTCCGGAATGCAGGAACGACTTGCTTTCTGCTTGCTTTGATGTTCAGTTGGTCATATATCGTCAGACCTGAGCTAGAATTTTCCTGCGGTTTCAACTGTAGTTCTTCTTCCAATAAGGTCTCCCTTGCCAATTTCACTAACAATTCATTTGCCTCATCCTTCTCCATTGTACACAGTTCTCTGCAGAAGACACCTTCTTTCTCAAACATGGTCATAACAACAAGGACATCAAGCGATTGCTCAGTGAGGTAGTTCTGCATCTGCTCTTTGAAATCAGGGTATTGATCCAGGATCCATTCAAATGGTTTCACTATGGCACTGAATCCAACTTTCATGTCAACCTCAGCACTTCCAACGCCGAACTCAAACAACTTGTAATCGCGTCTAAGCACTTCATTTGCACTTAATCCGGTGATGTCCTCTTTAGCACGTTGGAGCTCAGTGAACCAATGGGTGAATTGGGATTCCTGCACAAAATCCTGGTACAATTTAGAAACCTCAATATCAGGAGCTTCCACTCGTGAGGTCAAATTCCTTGTGTCAATGACCAATGGTGCAAGAAGTAGTTTGACAATATCAGTATCAAGAGATGCACCACGACCAGTCCAGTACCTAGCAACCAAACTGGAACAACTTCCGGATTTCTCGATAATTCTTGGATCCGCCTCTTTGAACAACCCTTCATCGTCATGATGGTCAATTATACCTGTTACATTGCTGCACAATTCGGCAATCTTGCCCTGAGGAGAGTTATGGTCCACGAGTATCAACTCGGTAGGGTGCAGTGAGGGTAGGTCATCAAGAAAGCACAGCTGCTCAGTATCGACACCTGTGGTGGTCAGGGCATGCACGATGTCCCTTCTGGCACTAAGATCAGCTCTGTTGAAGTTCAAGAGGGGAACCAATGGTCGCTTTGGGTCAATCTGGTGAGAGAAGTATGCGTATGAAATGGCCGAGACAACGGAGTCCAAGTCCCCTGATTGGTTACCGGCAACGACACGGTACGTCGAAGCAGTAGCAGTCAGCTGCCTTCTTAACTGACTGAGCACAGTGTTGATATTGGACATTCAGTTGTTAGCAACAATAGAACTAGCCTGAATACGGAAAGCAATACATTTATCGCTATCGATTTCTGTTATGCGGGAGAGGCTCACCAGCCCCAGCGTGGCGTGTGTGGCTGTGGAGCGTGGCGTGTCATAACCTCCGTCCACCCCGATAAATGCGATGTGAATGGTCCGTTTCGAAAGCAGACCACTAAATATTCGGTCGAACCCTGAGAGATCACACTCTTGACACCAACAGCTATCGATCAATCATTCAAGACAATGTCAGTTTTACTTCCAACAGTCAACCTCTTTGCCTGGGCCTTTGCCTGGGGTGGTACCGGTTACTACTCCTACGTTGCCTCTCCAATCGCATTCAAGAAGCTTCCTCGTAAGGAGTTTGCGCTGCTTCAGCACAATGTCTTCCCACACTTCTTCCTCTTGCAGACGTTGGCCCCAGTTGTCGTTGGAGCCACTGCTCCATTCACCCTTGGAGCCGGTGCGTTGACCTCGCTTGGTCTCGCCGTTGTTGGCGGTGCTGCTAACAAGTGGTGGCTCCTTCCTGTCACCATCAAGCTCAAAGAGGACCGCATTGCGCTTGAGGACGCTGGCGACACCGACTCCGATGAGCACAAGAGAGTCACGCAGCAGTTTGGTAAGATGCACGGGTTATCACTCGGTTTCAACATGTTGAACTTCCTGGCCCTTGCTGGTTATGGCTTCTACCTCGTTGGCGGTCTCATTCGTTATGTTCCAAAGTGAGGAGCAGATCACGTTACATGACACGACATGTATAGGGGGTTTATTTGTATATAGTACACGACAGACAAACACGTTCGCTTTTGCGAATTACATATCTAAAGAAATAGGAAACCGAAGTTACATATGTACAACAAGAAACAAAAGGAACAGAGTGGAGTGGAAAGATACAGAGAATGTATGATTATGATTGTATGTGAGATAGCATGTCGGACGTTGCAGACTCGGCCTGTCATCCAAAAAGTCCTCTATGTGTGCCATTGCCATCATTCATCCCATTTGCTCAGAGTAGAGAGAACTGGACCATTCTTAATCTTGGTCTTCAACATCAAGCTGGACAGACTCACCGAGGAAAGAGGCAATGCTGAGAGGCGGCTCCATGGCCATCATCATGATGATGTACTCGTAGATCTCCTGTGGCACGGACTTCTGGTACACGCCCAGGATGTCTGTTGGGTTTGGATACACGGCCAAGGCTCTGTAGAAGGACAATGCAGACTTGATCTCATTGCCCGGCACAGAGGCGAGCTGCTCACCCATTGTGACCTGGGTCATAAAGTAGTGCTCCTTCTCGGCAATGTCCGTTGGGATTGGGTCCTCAGCGAGACTCTTGGTGAGCAACTCTCTGACCAGCGTGGCCATCGCCTGCTTCTGTTGCGACTCGGCCTTCCGTGACTCCTTCTGTTGCTGCTTCCTGGACTGTCTCAGCTGCTTTCTGAAGCTGGCATTGTTGCGACGGGAGTAGTCAAAGTAGATCACGTAGCCGAGGGCGACGGCACCGACAGCCGCAAGCACAGTGTTCAATCTGGACATCTTTTGGCAATAATAAACTCAAGTGGGTTCCTGTTGTTCCTGCTTCCACAGCTTCACCGTCGAGTCTGATGATCTTCTTGTTGGGGAGCCGACACTCACTTTTCAAAATTTTCAATCGCGAAAAGCGTGTTAGGAGCCCTTGGATCTCTGCTCAAAATTTCAGACCTCATCTCTTTGGTTCTTTATATTTATATCGCTTATCAAGTAACAATGGTATGTTTGAATCGGGTGTTGAAGTTGCTGTGATGATTACTAACATGCTGGGTGAAGGCGAAAAGAACACAGCTTAGAACAAAAGTTGCAAGGGCGTCGACAAAGAGCTCTAAAGCAGTAGCAGCAGACCTACCTGAAGACCCACAGGCCTTTCTCCACGCCTACAAGGAATCCAAGAAGGAGAAACTCCAATCTAAACGCACACAGTTCATCACAAAGCTTTCCTCTCAAGAAGGTGGTGTTTCCAAGTCCTCGCTGCGCAGACGCAAACGTAAACAGAAGGATGAGTTGAAACCAAAGATGCAGGATTTACTCAATACACTAGAGGAGGAGGTTGAGAAGAAGACGATCAACGTTGTTGATTCCAAAGAGTTTATCACGGCTACAAAGAGCAGGAACACACCATCGACAAAGACGAGAAAAGGGATCAAGAAGGTGGAAGATATGGAACGACAACGGTTTGGCGCAGTGCTTCAGGATGCCACTTTCAAGAAATCTCCATTCCAAGCACTCAAGAAAAGCATAGCTAACAGAATCGCTGCTGAGAACGCATCAAATCTATAAAGTGTGTATTAGAGGGAGAAAAAAAATATGCAGGAGCAAGAGTACACGCTTCTTTCTAACTCGAGTAGTTTGGCTTGGTAATACTCCACTTGTTTTCCAACATGTATGGCAGAATGCCAATCTTGACTCCGTGGTACAAGATCTGGTAAGTGGTCTCGAACAATGGGAACTCTTCTTCGAATCCCTTGTTCTTGATCAAAGTGTGAATCTCTTTAGCAGTGATGACACCTTGTGCGCTTTGGCCATTAAGAATCTCCTTCTCAACTTCATGAGCACTCTTCCCTGTTTGAGCCATTGTTCTAGCCAGCTTGAAGTTTCTACCACCGGTACATGTTGTGAACAAGTCCGCAACACCAGCACTCTCTTCTGCAAACGAGCTCACTTTACAATCTGGGAAGAACTTACGACCAAACTTGATCATTTCGAGCAAACCACGTCTCAAGATGGCTGCCTTTGCGTTATCACCCCACTCCAAACCTTCAACAAAGCCGACACTGATAGCAACAATGTTCTTCAGAGCACCTGCCACGGAGATACCAGCAATGTCCTCGATGACGTGGACGTGGAGATATGGTCTGTGGAACAGCGCATACAAGACGGTTGGGTCGACATCACCAGGCAAGTAGTCAGGAGGCAAAGGATATGCAATTGTCGTCTCGCAGAATCTCTGTTCTGCCACTTCCTGTGCCAAGTTAGCACCGGCAAGGACACCACAGTGGATGCCCAAAGTTTTTTCAATGATATCTGGAAGCAATTCGATCGTGCTAGCTGTGACTCTGAGTCCCTTGAGACACGAGATTGCACGTGCCTTGGGGACGATGTTCCCCTTAAGCTGGTTCAGGATGTTTTCCAAGTGCTGATGTGGGACGTTGAAGACGATGATGTTTGCGTCTTTCACCGATTCAAGGAGGTCTGGCACTGCCACGAGGTTTTTTGGCAATTTGATACCCGGCAGATACTTTGTGTTCATGTGCTCCTGGTTGATAATCTCTGACAACTTGCGTCCTTCAAACTCCTCTTCAAAGACCCACATGTTCACCTGCTGGTCGAACAACAATGGGTTCTCACGCGTGTTCTCGGCCACGATCTTGGCCACTGTTGTGCCCCAGTTGCCCGAGCCCACGATAGCGACTCTGAACGGAGGGTTGTTGATACCGGTGTAGGAGACGGACTCGGAGAGCGACATTGTGGAGGCATTAGAGCCTTCGATGTCTGCTTTCATCAAGGTAGCCATGTTTAAGTCAATTGGTGATGGGGATAGGAAGGTGATTGTGGTAACGGTGGTGATACAAACATGATCAAAATGGTGAAAAAAATATGACTGCGATAGGGAGGGACTCACATGGTGCACCAAAGCCAACTCCCTCAGCACGACGGGCTAAAAGGCTAAACAGAGGTACGAAAGCAGAAACGGCCCGACCCTCGGAAGTCGTACAGTGCTAGACTTTATGTGTATAAGGTGATTGGTAACTGGTGACTGGTTATGGGTGACCACTGACTGGTGATGGGTGACTGGTCATAGGTGATGAGGGAGCAGGGAATAAGGTACTGTATATGTATGTATGTTGCAAGGGTCTCTCGAGCGCACATCCAAGACACGTCGAACGCTTCCTTCTGCCAGCTTGACGTTGATAGCCACTCGCTAACATGCTGGTGGCAGTAGGCGATCCTTAGCTTCCGCATTGGGCAGGACTCCCCTCCCCTCATGCCCACTGTTGACCGCTGGAGAGGACATGATAGGTAGGAGGGACAGAGAGACAGTTAGAGGAATAGATAGAGAAGTAGACAGACAGATATAGATATAGAGAGATAGACAGAGATAAAGGGAGAAGGAAAAGACCGGATCAATGCTCGGGGAAATAGGCGGAATTTGGCTGTAAATAATAACGGCCGGAGAGCGGAGCGGAGGACGGGCCCCGCGGGATGCGGACACGGTGTGGGTTTACGATCTGATTGAGGTCTACGTGGAGATTTCCAAGGGTCCTGACTCCTTCTTCTTCCACTGTCATCATATAGCTGGCAGGTGATCTATCAAGACCAAAGACGAGATGGCACAGCGTTTCGAGAAGAACAACGAGCTGATCCAGTGGGCCTACGACAACCTGGACCACGTCCCTAAAGATTGCGATGACTACGAGAAGATGATCTCGGGCATGCGCTACAACTGCTTTGCCCCAGAGCTTAACATGGCACGTATCGTCCGTCACGAGCGTGCTCGCAAGTACGGGGACATTTCCATCGAGGGCAAGACCGAGAAGCAGTTCATGGACGAGAGATACGAGTACCTCAAGACAATCTTTGGTAAGCTCGGTGAGTCTGTCTACATGGAGCCACCTTTCAACGTGGACTACGGTTACAACACCTCCATCGGCACGGGATTCTACTCCAACTTCAACTTGACAATCCTCGATTGCTCAATCGTCAAGATCGGCAAGAACTGCATGGTTGGCCCAAACGTTACAATCACCTGTGCCACTCATCACCTGGACCCAATTGAGAGATGTGAAAACTACGTTGAGTGGGCTAGAGAAATCACCATTGGAGACAACGTCTGGATCGGTGCATCCGTGACCATTTGTCAAGGCGCTGTTATCGGTGATGGAGTCGTCATTGGCGCCAATAGCGTCGTGCCACCTGCTGTGAAAATACCATCTAACTGCGTCGTTGCCGGCATCCCAGCTAGAGTCATGAAGAAGTTGAAAGGTTTCGTTGAGCCACAGCAGCCACCACGCGCAGCTTAAATTGTTTAATACACTAGATATTATTACTTTAATTGTCCTATCAGATATGTGTAAAAACTCTGGAAGGTTCGATAAGATCGTCCATAAAGGAAATGGATTTGATCCCTGGTAATGACAAACGTATGTGGAGACTTGTCCATCCGTTCAGGATGGCGTCGATATGATCTCGACCAAACAATGCCTGGAACTTTGACTCGAAGTTCACTAACACTTTCTGCAAATTCTAGTTCAATTGGAAGAGACTTTAGAACTGATTCCACTCTGACAAGATCAAACTTGCCTTCCTCCACAGTAATCGGTACATTCTTGAATGCCTGATGATGGTAGATCATTGGATGATAGAACTCAAACGACCAAAACAAAATCCAGCGTTTTGTAAATCCAAGTTGATAAGTCTGGACATGGAAGTTTGATATCCTTGATTCGATCAGATATCCAATGAGTTCATAAGCAGAGGACTTCATACCAAGCATCGAGCTGTACCAGGTGGCTTTCTTGGACTTACTTTCACCTATCAACTTCTTCACAAAGGATACCTCTCCGCCTTCATAGACAAGCTCTGTAGGAGTACCAATCACTTGTTCTCTATCCAAGGATTCCTTGTTATCATACTTCATGCGTCTATCATCATCGGAAAGGTAAAACGGTGGGTTACAAACAACGAAATCAAAGACTTCATCAATAATCCCATCAGCTTCAACCACTTTAACAAACTCACCCAATTGATTGCGATCCACAATCAACTGAGCATGAGAAACACTCTCCTTGTCGATATCAACTCCGGTCATGCGCCATCCATACAACTTGTACCCGAGAATGGCATAGACTGCATATGCACCAGTGCCAACATCCAGTCCATGTATACTTTTAGTGTCATTGGAAATACCAGACTCCTCCAGAATACGATGCACAATTCTTAGATATGCTTCTCTCGAGGGCAATGCCGGGATGAGATGCCCTTCGAAGATTTCAATGGAAACATCGTACTTGTCTTTAAACAGCGCTTTTGTTAAGGCACATTGACCAGCATAGGAGAAATCATAGCCATCATCGCGGAGAAACTCGGACAGATACGGATACCTCGCTGATAAATCTCTATAGTTTGTTCTGCTACTTCCGGTAGCCATGATCACCACCACCGGGTCCACCCATCCAGCTCGATGCAATGACCTTGGGTTGGGGTTTTAGTCGCGCGATGAGGAAAGAACGAATGTGGACAAATGGCGGGTCAAAACGCAGATCACTCTTTTGCAATTTTTACTCCACCAGGCATCTCTCCCGGGTGGAGATTCTTTATTTTCCGGGTTGATCACCAACTTTATCTCGTTTGGATGACCCCTCTCATATCTCGGTTGTTGGATGTTTCCGTAACATATGCCCCTCTGCTCTATTTCTAACTCTGACGGATACGATACGAATACGAATACGAATTATAGCAAAGATCTCTGATTAAGATCATTACACAGTGTTTGACAAGGATATGGCTGTAACCGTTTCAAGAAAAGACCTAATTCGATCGGTTCATGATCCTGGTGCTGTTCTGCGAAGGCCCAATGATTTACCCCAGATGCTTCCCCCAGTTCCGTATGGATGTAGCAACACATAGTTGTAGGCATGCCTTATTGGTTACTTTATGGACACGAACATGCCATCCTACCCCATCTTTCTTTCCAGACGTGGATGGTCATAAAATGAGGTCCCACTCCATTCCGACTGATTCCACCACCCAACAGTTGATTCTAAAGAATTTATCAGAAACTTCACCATGGCTAAATTCCAGATCCCAACGACACAAAAGGCAGTAGTATTTGAAGAGAATGGGGGGAAATTGAAATATGTCGAGGACTACCCTGTCCCTAAACCCCTCCCAAACGAAATCCTCGTCCATGTCGAGTTCTCTGGTGTCTGTCACACCGATCTACACGTTTGGAAAGGTGATTGGCCAATCCCAACAAAACTTCCATTAGTCGGTGGACATGAAGGCGCAGGTGTTGTTGTTGCCATAGGTTCTGAAGTTAAGAACTTTGAAGTTGGTGATATTGCCGGAATCAAATGGTTGAATGGTTCATGTGGTCAATGTGCCTTTTGTGAGAAGGGATTGGAACCAAATTGTACGACACCAGATTTAACTGGATGTCTCCGTGATGGAACTTTCCAGGAATATGCAACTGCAGATGCTGTCCAGGCTGCACATATACACCCAGGACTTGATCTTGCTGAAGTTGCCCCAATCTTGTGTGCTGGTGTCACAGCTTACAAGGCATTGAAAACTGCCAATTTGAATCCCGGTGAATGGGTTGCTATTTCTGGCGGAGGAGGTGGTTTGGGTAGCTTGGCTATCCAGTACGCTAGGGCAATGGGTCTCAGAGTTTTAGCCATTGACGGAGGTGCAGACAAGGGAAATCTTTGTAAAGAGCTCGGTGCGGAAGCTTACATTGACTTCACCAAGTCCAAGGACATTGTGATGGATATCGAAGACATCACAGACGGTGGTCCAGACGGTGTAATCAACGTCTCGGTTTCTGTTAAGGCAATGGCACAGTCTCTTGAATATGTGAGACCTACAGGTACAGTTGTCTTTGTTGGATTGCCTGCCGATGCAGTCGTACAAACGTCCGTTTTGAACACCGTTGCCAAGTGTATTTCAATCAAGGGTTCCTATATTGGTAACAGAGCCGACACCAGAGAGGCGCTTACGTTCTACCAAAGAGGATTGGTCAAGCCTCCAATCAAGGTTGTTGGTCTTTCGGAGCTGGCTCATGTCTTTGACCTTATGGAGAACGGACAGATTCTTGGCCGTTACGTAGTTGATACTTCGAAGTGATGTGATCTTGCACATTCACTATTTTCTTCTCAGTGTCCTATTGCACATGTTCTGAATTAATTGATACTATGCTATGTTGTAGCTTTGTAAAACATCAAAACCAAAAAGATATACATGGCCACTAAAAAGGCTGCATGATGCAGTAGGGCCGCGGGCGCCACCTGGTGCCCGAGTTCTTGCCATAGCTACGTAAGCGAGGAGGAAGTAAACCTTGGCAATCTATTAAGGGACGCCTTTAACACACCCCTCGGACACCAAATGTAGCGTACTAATGTGTTCATTTCCTTTACAACCTTTCGGATTTTTGAGGGATTGGTCTTGTGGTCAGGCCGATAGCCCATTAGCCGAAGAGCCGTCGTCTAGTAAAGAAACAGAGTTGATAGCACCTCATGCAGTTTAGGGGGACCAATGTTGCTTTGTCTTTCTAGAGGGCTGAAATCTTCCGGGCGTCCGCTGCCTCAACCGCCTTTTTGGCAGGACAGTCTGGATGGAGCATTTCTGAGGAGCGTTTGAGGTGTGATGAATCCACACTTGAGCGTTGTGCAGCCAACAAGAACTCGTGCAACACACAGCACACACACTCTCTGTCTCGCTGTCAATCCCAGTTTCTTCCTCTAGGTTTGTACCTGCACGATTGTAAGATGAAATCGCAACTTTTACAGAATCGATGCTAGAATTTGCGTTTTTTTGCGCCAAATCTGTGATGTGAAGCGCAGAGCTGCAGCGCGATGCCCACTTCCCGCTCCAAGCCGGGAGGCCATGACAGGTCAGGCAGATATCGAAGCAAAAGGAACAAGCTAGAAAGAGGATGAGGAATAGAACGGGAGGGAAGAAAGAGAAAACTTTTACAACTTTTGTAACGATCATAAAGAAGCTTCTAGAAATCCAGAAATTGAGCACCACCTAGGAAGCGCGCCAAGAGCCAGGAAACAACGGCGAAGGAACAGGTTACAGTAGGCGTGGGAACCCAGTGCCTACGATAGAAAATAACCGCTTCAAAAGGCACAGGGATTCGTAGTTGGTTCGTAGTTCGTAGTTTTTGCCCGTCTGCTCGCTTGCTGGCGCTGTTGCTCATTTGCGAAGGCGATGCGATGGGCGGCGCCTTCTGCCGCCTGTGTATGGAAATAGGGCTCCGATTCTGTGCCAATGGGCGTAAAAAGAAACAGTAGCCCAGTAATTGGCGGAAATTTGCGTTTGCAAAGGGCTTGTTTTTCTTTTCTTTTTATTTTTTCGTTCTTCTTTTTCGTTCTTCCGGCGCGCGAATCCGGGATGCACCGGGACGAAGACGCACGGAAAAGGCCAGAGATATGACAGAGGGGTTCGCCCTTTTGCGCATTTTGGCGTGCAAGTGGCACTTTTCCGCGCACGCTCTCTGCGGTTTTGCAGTTGCACAAACCACAGCAGCAGCGCTCTTTGGGCAAAGTCTCCAGAAAACAAAATTGAGGAGAGACCAATCCCACCTTTATCTTCACCACCAATAGCGCAGTCCGCCAAACAGCTCTGACGACACCAGCGGTCATATTCCATACCACCACCAGCGACGACGACGACTACACAAGAGCGGCTCGACAAGACACCACTGGCTCTTCACACCGCCCGCCGAAACACCTACACGCACTGGGCGCCAAACCTCCCGAAACAGAGAAAGCGAACCCCCGTGCCGAGAGCTACGCTGCGTACTTTGAAACCACAGCGGTCTATTTAGCAACCCGATCAGACTCCAGCTCTTTGCAGTCCCGGCGAACCCAGCCCTGGTGATACCACACACACAGACACACACACGGTATATGACTGAGACGTACTCCTTTGCGGACACAGACGCCCTGCTGGCGACGCTCTCGAGCTCTTCCGCCCAAACCCTGTCCCCGTCCGACGTTGGTAACTTCACTTCGAGCGGCAAGAGCTCGTCCTACGGGCTGTCCCCTGGTGCACAGAACATCTTTGGCCTCGACGACTGGGAGGGCAGCAAGGGAAACCCCGCCGAAACAAAGGAGATGGACGACCTTGTCGACTTCAACTTGGCCTCACAGCAACAGGAGGCCACCGCCGACCCAGAGGGCGGCCAGTTCGATGTCGATCAACCAGCGTCGCTATACCCAACACAAAGTCTAGCGGACGAGTCTCCGTTGAACTACACAAAGGCAGAGAGCAACTTTGACGAGTTTAGTCCAGAGGTACAGCCGAACTACGCTGCGGTGGACATGCCTTTTGTCAAGACCGAGGAAGAGGATGACTCGTCTCCGGAATCACACAAGACTTCCTCCGTAACGTCCTCGAGAAATAAGGTCACAAAGCCTCAAAAGAAGGACAGATCGTCCCACAACGTCATCGAGAAGAAGTATAGAACCAACATTAACGACAAGATTGGTGCTTTGAGAGACGCCGTTCCAGCACTTAGAATGGCTGCTGGAGATGTTGATACCACAATCCACGACCTCGACGGTCTCCCACCTGCCTCAAAACTCAACAAGGGTGTCATCCTCACGAAGGCTACCGAGTACATTAAACATTTGGAGAGGAAGAACAATGCTTTGATGATGGAAGCTCAACAACTCAGACAGTTGATGCAAGCGGCCACGCCGAACCAGACTCAATCGCAATTGTTCCAGCAGCAACATCAGCAACCACAACAACAACATCAGCAGCAGCAACAGCAGCCACAACATCAGCAACAGCAGCCTCAGCAGGCACAGTTCCAATCACAGAATGCATCTATTTATCAGTCACCATCGCAGCAAACGCAAGCGATGAACAGCATGAACCAATTCCAACCAGCATCTGACTATAATGGCCAGCCTTTGAACATGGTTTCTGCTCAGCCACAGTACCAGATGGGGTTGCCTGGTAAGGTTATAATAGGTGGTCTTGCAACCATGGTTGGTCAGCAGATGTTTGCTGGTGACAACTTTGATTACCGCGGTATGTCTGCTTTCCCAATCTTGGGTCTTCCGCAATTCCACATCTTTGTCAACGTTGTCAGATTCTTGTTCGTGACATTCTCGATCATTTACATGTTCAATCCTTCTCTCTTCTACAGCACACAACCAGAAGACACCAAGAAGACAAAGTCGATTTCTACTACCATGTGGTACGAGTTAATCAAGGAGCTTGTTTTCATAAATGTCGACCAGAAGAAGAGAGCCAATGCGTCGGACTTTGAAGTTGAGTTGATGTTAAACCAGGAATTGTTGAACGCGGAGAACAGACCAACATATCTTTCCCTTTTCTTCCTTCTTCTCAAGCTGCACACTTTCACACCGTCTGTGGAAGTTGCTTTTGGAAAGTTGGTATTGGCAAAGTTGTTGCTGTCTTACTCTGATTTGTTTGCCTTCTTCAACTTGAACAATGTCATCCAACAGAGCGTCAAGGACATTTCGAACCAGAAAGTTTCTGACTCAAGTGTGAGATATTTCTTCAAGGAGATTCAGACACCTAATGGCCAGAACACGGAATCGTTCAAGAGGTTGCTAAACATCATGCTTGGTCTTCCATTGCACAATCGTTGTTTACACGGACAGAATGGTGAGGGATACGACCTGATTCTTAGAGATGAGGGTTTGATTCATGACTACAAGCGCCTTCTTGTCAGTTTAAGGGCTAATGAGTTGTTCCGCACCGTTTTACTCAAGTACGTTCACTTGACTTTCAACAGAGAGTTGGTAAACAACTTGGACAATGATGAGCTCAGAGAGATGAAGAAGGAGATTTGGGATTTGTTGAACCTGGCTGAGCATTTGTCACCTGAGAGATCTGTCATTCAGATGCGTGTAAAGATCTTCAAGTCTCTCCTCAATGAGAAGTACCTAGACAATGCCTTGAAACTTGTCGGTAGTGAGGCACTTGTGTCTGCTCAGACATTGGTACCTGACACAATGTCCATTGAAACATTGCAGGACAGCGATGAGGATTGTTATCAGGATGAGGAGACTTATGAATCTCATGAGGATGATGATGATTTAACACCTACTGCTCTTTTCTCCTCAAGTGACGAGGAAGGGTTCACTGCTGACAGCATCACGGCGGTTCCATCTACAAGAAGGTCATCTACACAGGTTGATGAGAGATTCCAAAAGATTCTTTCCCAGGATTTGTCCAATGCTCTTACAGCAGCATCTATTCTCAAGTGCATTCATTTGAACCAACACACCGAGGCTAAGTCACTCTTGAAGTACATTAGAACCGACAAGGATGAGATCACATTATTGTCGTTTATCTCCATGTTCAAGGTTGTTCGCAAATATCCGAAGCAATGGCTTTCCGGATACGAGAAATCAACCATTGAACCGCTCATCTGTCAACTAAGACTGTGGGCTGGTGACTCTGCTAACGCCAGTTTCGATGATGCAGTGGAGGGCGGTCTGCAGTTGGAGAGAGAGATCAGTGACCAGTTGGTGGAGGCTGGTGTTGCATTCAGCGAACTAGAGTGAATTGTGTTTTCATTCTGGAATTGTCATTTTTTTGTTTTCTTTTGTTGACAGTCGTTGTATTTCACGTTATATTCAAGGCTTTTCAAGTATTAGTTTTCATTTGGTTTCCTTTGTGTCATTTTCTTTCCTTTCTTTCTTACTTTACTTTTTTCTTTCCATCTTCTTTTCTTTTTCCCTATTTTACTATTTCTTTTCTTTTTCCTGGTTTTCTTACAATTGCTTTGGTTAAATTAGCAGCGGGGGCGTTAATTAAGTAACTTTTATGTATACATACAGTTAAAGTACTGATTAAGGATTTTGTTTCATGAATGATTGTAGATTTGTAAATACTTTTGAAATCACAATTCGTCATGTAAAATTGTGGCCTCATGTATTGGTTCAACAGGGTTATCATCAATATCTTCAACATTGGACAATTCTTCCTGAGCTTCCACAGGAACGAGATAAAGGGCTCCATCTTCTCCTCTTTGAAGTTTCATGACTATTTGTGCTCCATCTTCCATGTTAGCAGTGTTCTTCAACTTTTCCTCATCCACTTTGATGCTTAATGGCGAGTCTGTAGAAAGGGACTCCTCCTTCTGTTTGTCAGTTTGCACTTCTTGTGTATTAGTTTTGTGTGATTCTTGACGGTCCTGTTTCGATGTAGTTTCCTTTGGAGAGTTACGGGTTATTTCAAGATTTGAATTACCAATGTTGAAATTCCTGGACTGTTCAGTGTAAAGCACGAGATTGTTATCTTCATTGTGTTTTGACACGATGCAAGATGTACGCAAATAATTGCCAACTTTATCGTAGGTCTTTGCGTGATACTTGAAGTTCATTAGTTGTTCAACATCAGCATGAGATTTCTCATCAATAAAGCGTCTAGGGAACCAACTGATGAATGAACTCATGAGTCTCTCAAAAAAGGTGGAGGAATCGTCTGATGTGTCGATTATAATTGAGGGACTATCTTTATCCAACGTGCCCAAGAATAACGAGTTGCCAATATGTGCAAGTTGGTAGTCCATTATATTGATTCTTTCATTGTCATTTTTGAAGACCTTATTGCCATCTCTTGTTGCGTCTCTCCGCTTGGAATCAACAACTCTTTTGCATGTGATTTCATTGAAAGGATCTTCCCTTTGATTCAGCAGTTCATTCTGGCAAAGGAATGGGATTGAGAACTGTGCTTGATATTGACACGTTCTGAACTCCTTAACCCAGAGTAGCGTCGGCATGCTCTTGGATGGATCACAGACATACTGGATCTCCACGGTTCTTGGTTTACCAGTGACATCACAGATGGTCCCATTATCCATAACATGTGACAAGAAGACGACACCGTTCTCCCTTTTCGCTTCAAGCTTCGGGTAGTCGATCCTTGTATTATATCTTCCAAGGATGTACTTGTATGTAGTTGGAAGCGTGTACTTGGATGGGTCTCCATTGTATTGAGCCACTTCGAGATTATGAGCAAACACATAGGTCCAGTATCCGCTGAGAAGGAAGAACCGGCCTTTACCTAAGGCATGTGATATCTGCACAGATAGTTCATTGAGCCTACCTGTGAGCGACTCCTCCAAGACAGGCGTTTCTTCGTGTTTTTGTGGTGTTGAAGGTATTTGACAGAGATAGTCGATGCCATCCTTTGCCTTCATCAGCTGATAAGTGCTGGTGTTTTCTGGGGATTCCAATAGCGACAGTGCCTCAGCATGTGTAAAGTCCTCAGAGAGGTCATATCGCACAACGTACTGGTGGAGATGTTAGTAACAAGAAGTAAAGAGCAGTGGCCAATGACATACCTTTGGAGATCCAAATATGTCTTCGTAGACACTGAAGAGCGCAACTGCCTGGGACACAAGCAGAAAGCCAATTGCAAGCGAGGACTTCATCTTCGGTAAAGTGTCAAATTCCAAGTAGTGAATAATCACAATTTAATAGTGCAAGGTATTTTGGTGATCAATCAGTCATGTTATTCACCAATTCACCATGAGCTGGCATCTCCACCTTTTCCTTTGTTTCGCGGAGTGATATCTTCACCCTCATTTTGTACTTTTCCATTCCGACTTTTCCCTCTATTTCTATCAGTAAGAGTCCAGGAGTATGAAGTCTTGCTTGTCCCCATTGGCACTGTGTGTGTGGCTTTTCTGTGCAGTTGCTGTTGCCGTTGCTGCTGCTGGAGAGGGCGCACAGGTGCTTTCCCTGCTGGCGAAGAACATCGACACACAGCAGGTCAAGCCGATTGGGAAGGTCCAATTCTCTGCGGAATCGTCGTTGGTGACAGTTGTTGATGTGCCGGAGCACGAGGATCTTGGCCAGGGCGGTGTGTGTCTTGGAGCAGACATTCACGGCGCGTTCAAGTGTTATACCTATGTTGATGTGAGTCTTCCATCCTCTTTGCTGCGCATGTAAGGAGCACAAGTACTAACGTTTTCCTTAGCAATTGACGTTCCCGCTGAAGTACACGTTGAACCTCGTGACGAAACCAACAGGAGAACTCGTCTCGTTGACATTTGTTGGAAGCGACACCGAGGGAATCAGTGTTGAATCACAGATCATCAAGAGTGGGCCCGAGCCAATCATCAAGAAGACGCAGGTTGGCAGCGGTGATAAGGCTGCACCAGCCACAGAAGGCAAACCAGAGGAGGAAGATGAGGTATGTCTTGTCGCTCGTATATACTCTATGGCTCGTTACTAACCAGCATCGTCTAGCAACCAAAGACATTTATGCAGAAGTACTGGATGTACATTGTGCCGGTGGTGCTCCTTGTGATGATGTCACCTGGAGAACAAGGCCAGGGGGCGCCTGCTTGATATATTACATTGTTCCACCAGATAATTGGAATTGTGTAGTGAGTGTAGATGTTGTAATGGAAACTACATTGATAGTGGTTCTGTATACAGGAACGTAGTACTACCATTCCAACATGGGTTCAGCCCTGAAACAAAGCAGGATTCAAACAGATATATTCCTATACTTTCGATGATTCTATATCTATAGCTTATATAACAGAGACAAGATATAATTGAGATATCATTGAGATATAAAGAGAGAAGAGAGAAGAGAGATGAGAGGGCTTTCGCGCTTTCAGTTATAACCAGCACATCGCTCATACAACGTCTCTCTTCAACATCAAGAAACCACCACAACAGCAAGCCGACAGAGAAAGAAGTATGGAACGGTTTGGATTTGGACACAAGGCCCATCACAGCGGGCCTCCACGCCCACCACGCCCACCGATCGGCCCGACAAAGAAGCTGTTGGCTGCCAACTGTCCCAACAACACCTTTGCTCTTGCCAACGTCGCTGCGGTTAACCAGGCAGACTTCCCAGACGGCATCACTATTGTGCTCAATGACTTCTACGTGCTCACGACGAAGGTCTCGTCGGAGGTCCAGCCCGGGACTGTTGGCCTGAACGGCACGCAGAGGCTGTGGATTGGGCTCTCGCT
Organism: Petasospora euphorbiiphila; assembly: GCA_030556625.1. Lineage (NCBI taxonomy): Eukaryota > Fungi > Ascomycota > Saccharomycetes > Phaffomycetales > Wickerhamomycetaceae > Petasospora > Petasospora euphorbiiphila. Next base: position 59,547 of record JAKTUJ010000036.1, on the reverse strand, counting down.
CGATGAGCCCGTCGACGTGAGACAGTACAACATCCAGGAGACGGGGAAACAGGCCTACATTGGCACTTTAAACGTGGAGATATCGTTCCGGTCGAAGCAGAAGGCGACCTCGACGCCCTTTGACCAGGACGAGTTGGCAAAGGCCATGAAGGCCAAGTTCGAGTCGCAGGTGTTGACGCCTTCGCAACTGTTCTTGATGGACTTCAAGGGGATCATCTTTGAACTGCGTGTGCAGAGCATCCAGGTCGTTGACGTGACAGACTTGGAAAACAATGGGCCAGCAGTGACGGGTGTTGAGGCCAAGGGACTCTTGATTCCTCAAACGATCATCAATTTCTACAAGGGCCGTGATGGTCTCGTGCAGTTGAAAGCCAGCACGACGAGACCAAGATCGGACGCAATCATCAGACCGGATTTCAAGTTTGAAGACATGGGCGTTGGTGGTCTCGACAAGGAGTTCACACAGATCTTTAGACGTGCCTTTGCCTCGCGTATCTTCCCTCCCGGTGTCGTGGAGAAGTTGGGTATCTCTCACGTTAAAGGGTTGCTGCTCTATGGCCCACCAGGTACAGGTAAGACGCTGATTGCCAGAAGAATCGGTAAGATGCTCAATGCAAAAGAACCAAAGATTGTCAATGGTCCAGAGATCTTATCTAAGTACGTTGGTTCCTCAGAGGAGAACATTAGAAACCTGTTTAAAGACGCAGAGAAGGAGTACAAGGAGAAGGGCGAGGAGTCTTCATTGCACATCATCATCTTTGACGAGTTGGATTCTGTATTCAAGCAAAGAGGTTCAAGAGGTGACGGTACTGGTGTTGGTGATAACGTTGTCAACCAACTGTTGGCCAAGATGGATGGTGTCGACCAGTTGAACAACATTCTTGTCATTGGTATGACTAACCGTCGTGACTTGATCGATAATGCCCTCTTGCGTCCTGGTCGTTTCGAAGTTCAGGTCGAGATCCATCTCCCAGATGAAGCAGGCCGTGTCCAGATCTTTGAAATCCAAACGAAGAAGATGAGAGAGAACAAGATGATGGGTTCAGACGTTGATTTGAAGGAACTGGCTGCCTTGACAAAGAACTTCTCCGGTGCCGAGATTGAAGGGTTGGTCAAGAGTGCCACTTCGTTTGCTATCAACCAGATTGTCCAGATTGGTGATGGAAAGACAAATGTTAAGCAGAAGGAGATGACAAATATGAAGGTGACCAGACGTGATTTCATGGACGCTCTGGGAGAAGTGATTCCAGCATTCGGTGTCAATGAAGAAGACTTGAAGATGTGTCTAAAGGGAGGTGGACTGATCAAGTACTCACCAAGAGTGGACGAAATCTTGAGATCTGGGCAGAGTTATGTGAGACAGGTGAGGGAGTCGGACAGTACGCAATTGGTGTCCCTGGTGATCCATGGACCACCTGGTTCTGGTAAGACGGCATTGGCAGCAGCTATTGCCCTCGCCTCTGGGTTCCCCTTTGTGAGACTTATTTCTCCAGAGGCAATGGTTGCAATGTCGGAGACGGCAAAGATCCAATACCTCGACAACATGTTCCGTGATGCATACAAGTCTCCGTTGAACGTTCTGGTTGTTGACTCCATTGAGACGATCATTGACTGGGTGCCTATCGGGCCTCGCTTCTCCAACAACATCCTACAGGCGTTGAAAGTGTACTTGAAGCGCAGACCACCACAGGAGGGCCGTCTACTGATTCTAACGACAACGTCATCGTACTCGCTCTTACAACAGCTCGACATCTTGAGTTGCTTCACGAGCGACATCGCGGTGCCTGATATACAGACCCTTGACGAGTTCAACAACGTGATGATCGAGAGGGACTTTATGGACGATGCTGCCCGTGTTGCAGTGTTGAATAAAATCGGTAGCGTGGCAAAGACATTTGATGTTGGTGTCAAGACTGCGCTGGCCAACATCGAGAGGGCAAAGTACGGCGACGACCCGGTGGAAGAGCTGGTGGAGCTGATGCTGCAGAAAGTGTAGATTATACAGTGCTATATGCTATACTAATTGATACATTTGTTGTTTGAATAAAAGTAGTATAGTAGCAAACACAGCCCGGGGACCTCAAAGAGATCGCGGTGGAAAGCTGAATAAACACAATGAGATTCATCCTTTTCTTTTCTGCTATCTGACACAACAGTGCAAGGTTAACGATCCCAATGAAGCTGTTCCTCCAATTGAGACTTGTAACAGCACTGCTGCTTGTGCAATCAGCCTGTGCATCGGTGCCACTGATCATCTTCTCGCACAAGCTTGTCCCGAAAGTACAGCAGTACGTGAACAACTTCAACCACCTTCCCTTCCCGCTCGAACGTGTCCAGGAAGTAGCGAGAAAAGTGGTCGAGCCGTGCACTTCTAATGCCTATGTGCTGGTGAACCAGCCAGGTGTCACGCTTGACGACCTCCATGACCTTTCATCCTTTGTGTATCTGCGCACGTACATGTTCATGAGCTCCACGCTGGCTGTCATACCCAGAGCACTGGGCGTCCCCGACTACGACAAGTTATCAGAGACGATCCAGAGGACTTGTGATGCTGAAGAGTTGGTTGCTGATGGGTTTACTGAGGCTGAGACATATATCGATAGCAGGAAGCGTGTGATACGGATCAACTTCCCTGCGTTGCCCATGGAACCAGACAAGAGGAAGGAGGCTCTTTTGAAGGCTGACGAGGCACTCAGAAACACCTTGAGGAAACTGCCATCTCCCCTGATCACTGTTGTGTACACCTCGCTCGAGCATAATCTCGTTAACAAGAACCACGAGGCAAGATGGAGCAAGATGTGGATCTTCCCTGATATCACGCAGGATGCCTCGAGATTGGAGGAGTTTGAGCGAAACAACAACGAGATCGAGGAGGAGAGGTACTTCCCTGAAAAACGTGTCAATCTGATCAACAGGAAGCTCTACGAGGGCTCTACTCTAGTGGATCCACAGTTGATAGAAGAAAACGAGCTGTTGATACTCGGGATTGTGCTGCTGACTCTCTTGCTGGTGCTATACCAACTCGCGTGCTTTGTAAGGTGGCTCTTCACGCATAAAAGCGGAGGACCACAGGCTAAAAGGGGGAAGATAGATCCAAAGGCAAAGGATCTAAAGGCAAAGGATCTAAAGGAAAGGGAGGGGAAAAAGCAGAAGTGATAGTAATGAACGAATATGCTATAAAGTAACTATCGCGACATTAAACCAGCAAAACAATCAGGACAGCATCGCCACACTACAAACTATTAAAGCAGTAAGCACTTGTCCAATAACCAATGTCATTCAGAGATAACGTCGATCTCGAGTCCCAGCAGGCCTTCTCGGACTCGCCAGCGTTTGACAACGCAACAGAAGAGGCCTCAGGGACGCTGCTGGCTGTTAACAACGACATTGCACATGTGGAGAAACTAGTGACATTAGCAGAGTCAAGACCGGAAAGCTCATCGAGAGCGACACAGAAGACGTGTGAGAAGTGTGCTGCCAAGATTGAGGCCACCACCAAGCTGTTCAAGCAACTCAGCGAGGAATGCCATGCGGTCGATGATGCTGTGGAGACATCAAACCCAGCACATGTCTTCACGAGGGATAGAGTCCACAGAGAAGTCAAAGAAGCACTGCAAAAATTCCAGGATCTTCAGCAGAGGTTTGCTAAGCTCAACGCTGCGATGAACGCACAGGTTGCTGCCGCTGCTGATCATGACACCATTGAAGCTGTTGCTGTCCCAGAGGAGGAAGAAAGACGCCAGATGGTGGTAGTCCAGGATGAGATCAACAACGAGGAGTTTGTCTACCAGCAGGCTTTGGTGCGTGAACGTGAACAGGAGATTGCGAATATCGAACAGGGTATCCAAGAGTTGAATGGTATATTCCAGGATCTGGGGAATATCGTCCAGGAGCAGGGCACAATGGTGGATAACATCGAGACGAACATCTACTCTGTTGGCCAGGCGACAGAAGGTGCTGCCAATGAACTGAGAAGGGCTCTGCAGTACCAGAGAAACGCCGGAAGAACACGCTGCTACTTGTTTGTTATAATAGCAGTTGTGCTGTTGGTGGTGATACTGGGTATAGTAGTATAGCTTTGGGATCAAGCAGTTGGGTGATAACTCGGTTATAGAAAGAGAGAATTATGCAATTATGAAGAGATCTATCTATATAGCTGTAGATCAGTTGATGCTCCACACATTAACGTAGCCGTCATCACCACCGGTGACGACGCATTCTTCAGCCTCCACCCCAGCACGACACCACTGAACACAATTGGCCTCATAGACACCATGACAAAGCTCCTTGACTGCAACAACTTCCCACTTGCCGTCATTCTCTTGGTAAACGGCCAGTTTCCCATCGGAGCCCACACTGGCAATACGTCCCGACAAACCCCACGACACAGCGTAGACAGGCCTTGTGTGCACCGCTGGAAGGGCACATTCATACTCCCAGACCTCCTGGCCATCCTCACCAGCACCAGATTGAGCATCAGTCCGTCTCCAGACCCTCACGGTGCAGTCATCCGAGCAACTTGCTAGTCTCATGCCTTCACCTTTGTCAAAGTCAGAGCACCACACCGTTCCCGAGTGCCCAGTCAGCGTCGCCACACACATCCACTCTTCGTCATCCTCTCTCCACAGCTTTATGGTATCGTCATAAGACGACGATGCCAACAGTTCTTCACGTGGATGCCACACGACGTGCTTCACGTCCTGCGAATGATCCTGCAGAACACTGACACACTCAAACTCCTCGTTGTGGTCATCTGCCTCCCACACCCACACGCTCTTGTCCCGGGAGCACGAGGCCAAAAAGTAACCATCGCTACTCCACGCCACACCTTTGACCTCGTTCTCATGACCTTCGATCACTGCCAGCAGAGACCACTCTTCGCCATCGTCCTCGTCCTCGTCCTCACGGCCCCACACCGAGATCGTTGAGTCGAAGGACCCACACGCCAGAGAGGGAAGCTCTCCAGTGGGCTTCCAACAGACAGACCTCACGCTTCTCTTGTGGGTGTCGTCGAGCTCGGCAATCTGGACAAAGTTGGTCAGCGAGTAGATCTTGCAAGTACGATCTGCAGAGGCTGTCGCAAGCAGAGGGAGACGCTTGTGCACCGACACGCTCCAGACCTTGTCAACATGGGCGTGGATCTGCTTCAGCAGCGTAATCTCCACAGTCATTGGTGTACTCTGCCCTTGGATTGGTGCTGATGATATCAGTAGGTTGGAGATGATGGGGAGGAAGCTCAACGCGAAATTTATAAGCTCTTCACACGCTTCTCGGCCGAGACACAGGTCATCATCAACCAGTGTAACTCCTTATAATCGCTTATAATGTGGAGAAGGTCTCTGCTTCAGGGCACCAGAAGGTTCTCTTCGAGATCTTTGCTAAGACAAAAGACCCCAGGACCACTTGCACGGCCTGGGAAAGAGGTGAGACCGAAGGCCTATGCTCCACCACCACCACCGGCCATAAACCTTCATGGCGACGACGGCCAATACGTGCCAAAGGCAAAGCATGACCGTGTTTCGTTCGAGTACCCACAGCAGTCCCAGACCCCGAAGAAACCACCACAGAGCACCCGTTCTAAACGGTTCATCCCCATTGCGGTGCTCTTTACAGCAGGGTGTTGGGGTCTCTTTGCATACAAGTTCCTCACCGACGACACGCCCAAGGAATACCTTTCGCCTGACAAATTCATCCCCTTCATCATCACGAACAAGCTGGACATCGACGAGGACCATTTTTTCCTTGAAGTGACACCAAAGTTCTCCAATTGGAAATCGGACTCCTCCCAGTGCAAGTACTGGAACGGGAACAAACTCTGGTCAGTCGAGATCAAACAACCACAGATAATGGTTGTGAGAAGATACACGCCTCTCCCGTTGGAGTTGTACAACTCTGAGTTTACAAACGAGACACTTGTGCGTATCCAGGATTACGAGAACATGGCTGCAGAGGATGGCAAGATGGTATTCTACATTAAGAAGTACAAGCAAGGTGAAGTCGCACGTTGGTTGTACCGCAAACCTATTGGCTCCGAACTTGAACTCAGAGGCCCATATACCGAGTTTGAATTCCCCAAGACATACAACAACAATGTCGAGAGACCACAGATGCTGAACTTGCCGTCGAAAGTTGTAGCGGACCCTGTTTTCCCATTGAAACCCGATACGCTCGACTTCTACGCAGCGGGGACTGGTATTACCCCGGCACTCCAACTTCTTCTCACAAAGAGCCCATACAGAGGATTTGTGAACGTCTACTACTCTCATGCAACAGAGAAGGATGTCCCAATCCCGAGAATACTCTTCTTCTTGGAGAAGCTTGACCGTGCAAAGTTCACACACATTGTCCAGGAAAAATCGGAGGTGTTGAAGCCTGCACAGGTCCAACCACCAGCAGAGTCTCATTACACGGAGTATCTCAAGGCATTGGAAAAAGGTGAGTCGCCACAGTTGAACAAAGACGTTGCAAGGAAGCACAAGACGGCACTCGAACAGGCGGAGGAGACGAGATCACAGAAGAAAGACAATGCCGCCCTAGCATTGGTATGTGGTCCTGATGGATATATACAGTATGTTGCTGGTAGTAAACCATATGATAAAGAGGGCCAGGGTCCTGTTGGAGGTTTGTTGAAAGAGAAAGGTTGGGACGAGAAGAATGTATACAAGTTGTAGGACAACTAGAGCACAAAATCAGACACAAATAAATAATGTACATAGCCTATTCATCAGAATAGAGGAGTAGAATCCTACTCAGAAGGTAGAATAGCTCGACACTCGATTAGAACAGCCAGTCTGAGTCACAAAACCAGGTTTGTGCGGCATCACAGTAATCAAATCACAGCCACCCACGAAAGAACAGAGCTAAAAGAAAACGAACAAAGACATGAATAATACAAATGACGTCCACCTATGACGAGAATATAAATAAAGACAAAAAAAACTCCAGCATTGTAGCGACAACCCCCAAAGATCGGTGTATTTTGCTTTGGAATCGTGCTCAATGTGATGCGTCAGCCGGGGTACCAAACAAATGAGACAAAAAACTCTAAAACTCAGCTATTATCGTTTGGTGAACAAGCATTCTTCGTGGAAACCCACAAGAGAATGAGTGAATCTTGCTCTCTTCTTCATCATCACTTGACAGATGGTTTCCATGGACAGGTCAAACACATGGCACTATCGAGACAGAGCTGCAGCCGTCCTTTCAATTAATACCATGCTTGGGATAATGCCAGAAGAGAGTAACAACACACTGGTGGGAGTGTCAAGGTGAGACAAGAACAAGGTGAAACAGGAAGTGGAGGAATGCCAGGCAAACCATGAAAAGAAAACGTTTATGGCAAAGTTGCAACTTGAACATCGGCACTGAAGCCATTGGAGTAATCAACCAAAGAGGTCAATCAAACAATCAGAAAATGCGTCAACTCTTGGTCTCTCTTCTCATTGGAATTTTGACACCTTGTGATGCAAACACCCTTCCAAGAACAATGCTATCAACAACACCAGGGAACTTCTTTGCAGAATATACTCGGAATGACTGACTGAACTTCTCTGCACTCACATTGGTGGCTAAGTCGACCAGCTTGAACTTGAGCTTGAAATCACCTTCAATACGAACACTCAGGTCACTTAGGATAAACCAGATACCACGTTGATGCTGGTCATCATACAACTTGGCACCACTAGTCACAACACTGCCAATCAAGTTACGCGTTGGAACGTCTCCTAGAGAATCATCTGAAGACGATGAGTGCGTACGTGCCTTGGGTGTACCATCTACACCATCAATCCTTACCCCATCGAGACTTGCTCCTCCTTCATGGTTTCTGCGATGATCAGGCGACGTCCTCAGCAATCCATCAGATAAGTCTTCATTGACGATGTTCTGGTTTAAAGTAAGGTCCACTTTCTCGTCACTTGACCAAAGTTCAACAACCATTACTAGTGACGAGATGTCAACTGACTCAACATCGATCGGTTCTTTTGTGCCTGGCTTGAGTGTTTTGACTTTAATGAATGCTGGTGGAGAGATTTGACGACGATCCTTGTCTCCAAGACCACACATACGTGCTCGTACTGGTTGCTGGACAATCTCGAGTTCAAAGTCGATGACTTCTGATCGGGCAAATGCTGGATTATTGACTGCGTGTTGTTAGTATCTGATCCTTTCGAAACATAACCTGGTGGACGAGGAGATGAAATTGTCAAAGCAAGAGACGAATCCCTCACAAACACAGGTTTCACATGGTTACAAGGATAATACATACCCATAGTCATGGATGTGAGTACCTATCCTGGGACTCCAAGCGAATCTATGTGGGATTATCCGCTATAGGTAAGATTGTGAAGACCTCAGATGCAATATCAAACCAGAGCAGCTCCGGAACTGAACCGTCAGACTTGTCAATGGCAACAGGAACAATGCTGTTGAAAATATCTCTTTGATCCTGAGATGCGTTGATGAAACGGGAGAAAGAACAGCCTTGCTGATACCTGGCGAGATCAGGAGCTCTATAAAGAGATGAAGCGGCAAGAAGAATATAACCAGAAACCCTGACAACCTATTCCAGAATGAAATTAGTGATGCAAATTGCCCGTGAGGAACTTGTTGGGTATGGTTGTAGGTGCCGGGATTGTTTTTTGGTTGTCCACGAGAGACCGTGTAAGATTGGGTTTGATGTTGTTTTTGAGGACTATAGCTGGTGTCCCGTGTGCTGCTTTTGAAACTTGCTCAAGACACAAAATGCAATGCAAAGCGCTCTCTAGCAAGTAACCAGTGGATGCTGTTTGAATGGCTAATGGATTGGTAGGAGGATAAATGCCCTGTTTTATCTTTGTTGGGCACTCTGCGGACCAGTGAGATGACGGTGAAACGAGTTACGATTCCCTTCGTGATGGATACACAACCCAGATTTGCTTGCTTCTTGCGGTGTGAAAGCGTGGTAACTAAATCGATAAACAATGAACGTCTGTGGACTCAGTTCTGGTTATGATTACCCGATCTTGCAAGCTGCTGTATGTAGTCTGGAGTCCTAGTCTCTCCGGCAAGGGTGTCTGTCGCACTACCCGGGGGTCCGCAACGGTCAACAAGTGCTCTAAACTAACAGGGCTTTAGCAAAGAGCAGTACTTTTACTCCCTCAGGTGAGGGAGATATGTCGATTATATACTTGTTTATAACTCCAAGATTCTTGTTGAGTTTAGTTGAGTAACTCACTCAGCGAACGTACGTATGTAGGCAGCTGCGGGCGGCCCACCACCTCTGTGTTCCTCGTCGACTGGCGACAAGAGGTTAGCCCAGACATCCAGCTTTATGGTTCATTGCTCAGTCATTCTGTCATTACCACTTTGTGACTCCGTGGAGTCGGGTCGTACGTATACGGTGCCATGCTTTTGTCCCGAGCCCCCTAAAGAATCCGTCTAAAATTACAAGAGGATTACCGCCCTGTATAGTTCCTGGCGAGAGACAGTCTTAATTGTGTTCCGCATGCCCACCAGCAGGCGGAATTTGTAGGTACTACTGTTTAAAAGAAGGCCACCAGTAGCCGTCGTCAGTTGGACAGGAACACGTATCACGATCTCCCTCCGCTCGCCTACCTACTGGTGAACATTTGTGCACTAGTGATCATCGGCAGAGATCTACAACAGGCGTAAATCGAACAGAAACCGAACACATATCAGGCATACCACACGGTGACATGGGTGCGGCGTGGACACTGGATATCCTGCGAAGTCCCAGATTGTTCCAGAAGCGGAACACTCGCTCTCCTCTGTTCACTGCCCATTGCTGCGCCCCTCTGCAGAGAATGACGTGCGTTACCCGTGAATAGGACACACCGCATGGAGAAGCATGATGTCTGCTGTAGTTATCGCCCAGGAGTAGGGCCAAGGCTCTAGCACTTCCCTAGTTTACCTCATCTCATCTGGAGTCTATATTAGTATTGTATTAGGCATTCAAATACTTCCAAATACCTCTATCCACTGGAAGTACCACTTGTAGTTGTCATTTGACGAAAGTCTAAGGGCTGCCTAACGGTTTTCTGCGTTGTTCCCTTTCCTTCACGGGAGCATACATTGTGTACACAACTTCTTATTCGGCAAAGCACGGCCCACCAAAATAGACATAGAACAGATCAATTCCATCCCTAAGACATAGATAGATACATGCAATTGTGTTATCCTTACAAATCATTTTCCTAGAGGGCACTCATTACCGAAGGGTTGTCCATGTTTGTACATACTACCGCCTGTTGCCTACATACAATATTTTTATGAGACGTGAACCATTTTGTGGCACTGTGGATAGTTGCACTTTATAACAGGTTCTAATTGATTGGTGGACCGAGCGAGATAAGACACAATAGCAATATTATAATTTAAAAGAATATCAATGTGTCTACAAATTCTTGGTATTTAGGAATAATCAGCCGTCGGAGAAGCCAACGTATAGCTGCACTAGTAGCCCTGTTCTCATCTCCAGAGAAGATCTGCACGCAGTCATCCAATTGTGAGTTGAACACACAGCAGCTCACAGATGTGCTGATCCCTCAGACTTCAGTGTACCATGCCTCACCAACCATGTCAATGCATTGGGGTAACAATTCAAGGTAAATTGATGCCGCAGGACACGCAATGACATCTCTCATTAGTCTTGACTCTTCTACAGATCAGTCGGAAGTAGAATCCGTTAATCAAATGGTTGAAGAGTACTGTTTGTATAACCATCAAAAATAATTCTCGACAGCGCGCCTAAATGCCACTTCAACTGTAACAATACTTTCATGATGATTATCCAAGCCTAAGCTATTGATTAAACCTCTGTTGCACTCTGCTGAAGGGTGCCATTGCAAAGTTCCAAGGTGAACTGGAATTAGAGCTCTTTTGGTAAATTGGGTGTCGTCTTAAATGTAGGGAAGGTATATCTATTCCTGCCATATTAAGCCAAATTATGTGTGTCTATCATAACTGTCCGCTCACAGCGACGTAGTTAAGTCCTTATACTTCTGCAGCCACCGCCACCTGTACCCAGTTCAGGCTTCGATCCACTCGCTCAAGAGTGAACACTCATAGTGTCTGAGTCGTCTAATATTACACCCGACTTTTCTCCTTTTGTCAATAAGCGTTGTTCATGTGATACTGCTGATTGGGAAAGTAAAGTGTCCGGTCAGTTCCTTTGAAATGTTGTTGAAGCTTGTCAAGCACCAGCAGATCTGAAAATTGGACACAATGATAGGTTAGAATCAATCACTTATCAGTCTCTATATTCTCTAATCGATCCTACCTAGCTCTTCGCTGCTTTAGGATTTCTGATGACCAGGACAAGCCTTTAGCGACACCACAGTAAGTTTTGTTAAGACAAAGATTGTTTCATACTGCCCAATTTGATTTCTCCTCATGGCTGACGTCAGTAAACAAACATGAGAACCCCTCAGAACCACAATTATATGATTCAAATGGTAGAGGTGGCAGGTTCTAAGATCATATATCTAAATCAAATATGAATCTCATTGGACCTTTGATATGAAAGCACGAGTCGTATTGGTTTTAGAACCAAAATGATTGCCTTATCTACAATTGTCCATTCGTAGAAAAATTATTCATTCCGCAGTTCTATTGGCCCATCTGCACTGTATCCGCTGTAGTTCCCAACAGATGATGGTGGTACCACCGTACCACCCCAACTTTTCTCATCGTAACACTGTGACTGCTTTCAGTGTACTTTAGTTGCTGTGCGTAGGACAGCTCACGAAATCAACAGTATGTGCAATCGCACCACGTCTTCTACTTCGCTACGTACTGTCCCAAATCTCAAGATGCGCGTCTCTATTCGCTGAAGTGTTAGAACTTAGCACGACATACCAGTCTTTTGGCACTCCCTTAACCCATATCCTATTCATGTTTTATGCGATTCCATCTAGTTGGCGTGATTGAAGTATTGTGTACAGCGGGTGGGCAAATCTCTTCGCTGACACAATCCCTTACTACCACACACAACCTCACTGACCCATAATAGGTAAATCTTGCATGCTGACTTGTCCATGTAGGAGAAGAGTCGGTCATTTTGACGCGTGTATTCTTATTGCTTGCCAATAATTCGTTTCAATCATAACACCCGATGTTCCCGTAATGGAGAGATTGCACCACCACCATGCTCTGTACACTCACCACCAGTTATTCTTTTCAAGTTCACTAAAAAGGAAGGTCCTAGAATAGGTTTCAGAACAGGCTATTATGTGCTGAACTCTTGATTCTTACTTGAGAAGTACACACACAGCCCTCAGTACATCCCACATCGAAAGGGCAAGATTTCTGGTCTACAGTAGACCTCCAATAATACAGTTACTCTATGACTGAAAGTGTTGGATTAACCCCCTGAACGTGATTTAATGCAGGATGGGGAATGTATAATGTGTAATACTTTATCGTTAATCGCTCATTCCCGATCTAGACAGTTTTGCTGATCTTGGACTCAACGCAAGTTTCGAGAGGCTAACTCTGGAAAGACCTAACAACACTGGTAACCTAGTTCAACATCTTCTGTTGGGGTTTCTGGTTTTCCTAGCTTGACTAGGTTAGGTGGTTTCTTGTTTCTCAGCAAAAGCTATAGAACGCTGACTGCAAGGCTACAGAAGAATTGGCCCAGAGAAGTCTGATCTTATGACTCAACTCTTCGAATATTACTGGATATAATTGACAGCGCCCTCTTCCACCACTCCACATATCTGACTTCCTCTTTAAAAGCATATTGGTCCGACCTGACTCGTTTGGGTAGTGATGGGTTTGGTTTCCGAGGAATATAAGCTTGCGAGCGTCAACAATTCAGGGTAAAGGTTCATGCGCGCACATGTATACGAGATGCATATAGTGCATGTAAGATGCAGCCGCCGCAAGCCCCAACTAAGGCGCTTGCGCTTGTACCTTTGAAGCAGCTTTGGATTGTCCGCAGGAAAGGTGTATGGACGTCGAGCGATTGACGAATCGAGTGTGAGCTTGGTTGGTGATTGATTCTTGAGAGCACCGAAACGGATTGAAAACCAAGGCAATCGCGTTTCATCTTCACTATCAGACCTCACTGCAGCAAGTTGCGACGGTCGTTCTCAGGCTTTATCCGTTATCCCCACTCTGCAATGGCTAGAGCGGTCGAGTATCTACTAAAAAATGATTTATGCTGATGAATGAAGAAACTAAAGCTTCACTCACTGATTATGTTTTACACGTTAAACCTTATCTGAAAGCTGAGTGGTCTGGAGCCCGATTGTCGACAAGCAGAATCCAGATAGACCCCTTTCGGACGTACCCGCTTTCAGTTTTCTGTGATCTTCAACTTATGCGGTCTATTGCGTTAGATCTGCATGTATTGCAACTCCAGTTAGCATCTTCCTCAACTGAGAGGTGCCCACTGCCCAGTTTCCAGCGTCTACTGTACTACTGTACTCGATAGCGAACACTGGAGGTCATGTTCCAAAACGCATGGAATTCATTAGTTACATCCAATGACTTACAAACTGAGCAAAACAGCATGAGGTGAGAGCCCATGCTAAATCCTAAAGAGATTAAAGCCGGCACCAATGTGATTTATGTGAGAAACTCATAGAACTCGGCACACGTCAGCGGCAGCGCGTCGGCATCAACACGACCGAGTGAGCCCCGAACAACTTTCACCAGTATACATTTGTCATCTAGATTCTATACAGCACTATATAATTGTTATATTGATCTCATATAGGAAATTTCAAGTATAAATATACTCCAAACAGTTTTTACTCTTTTCATCTGTACGTAGTCGCAATCCATAGGAGAAGCGACTGCTTGCACAGAGGGCAGAACAGCAGCATATCAGAAACCTACAAGGCTCAAGAATCACCCAATATGCACAGAAAGATGTGGACCAGCTGTACGATTGACCATTGTTAGCATTTGAAACATCTCATGCCAGGTGTCCTTTCAGCATGGCGGTCTGCGGACGCCGGAAGTTCTTCGGTAGTGAGAACTAAAATAGGACCTGTACCAAGTGCCAAGTGCCAAGTGCCAGTACTCTAGTCTCCCTCTAAGACTGATATAGATGAATTAGACGTCCAGTAGATTAGGCAATTCCGAACATCGGGAAGTCACCCAAAAAAATCTACGTTTAAGCCCCATATAGAATGACTTGTTAGAGGAAGATATTTTCAAGCCAATTAATAAATTATATGGCTTATAAAGGGACGAGCCCTAAATGCGGATCAAAATAGCCGTACTAGTCCATACATGATTTCCTGTTAAAGTAGCTACCAATTCAGCTGCAGGCCGGGTATTACTATTTATAAGTTTCATATTCTATGTACGGTTAATTATTATACTTGAGTGCATTGACTCTTTTAGAATTGTCTCAAGTGAACTCTACCACCGACGTAATCCACTTCCTCCACTTGAAACTCCGATACAGTATCACCGATAAGTGGAGGGCGCTTACCCGTCGCAAGCTTCAACTGGCCAAATGCACCGTAACCCAAAAGCATTCCGTTCACAACACCATTGAATGGCTTTGACATCACAATAAAATCTGTTCCATTCAGAGAAATACCTCGATCTTGCTGTTCCTTCAGATATCTCAAGGTGTAATAAGATGCAGCAGCACGACTGCTTTTCTTGAGAATGTCATTCCTAGCCTCAATATGCATTACCATCGACTGCACCTCTGCCTCCAAAAATACCTCTGGCAGATGATTGAGATAAGAATGTAGCTGGAAGTGGTTCACAATATCACCGAATCTTCTCAAAGGCGAAGTCGAAGGAGCATATTCGGCCACACCCAACATCAAATGAGGGGCAGGACTTGCAGAATAAATTGCTGGCGTAATGAATTTCATCAATTTCACAATATGAGATATGGTGAGCAAATCTCGCTGTTGAGACAAAGCATTCAATTTAGGAACGAGGAATTTCGCTGTTCCCCACAACGGGAGGGTTGGCATGGTTTTGAACACACCTGGCCTATCGGCAACTCTCAGCAAGTGTGCTGCAATTCTGTTGGCAAGAATCATGAACTCGGAAACCAATACAACAGAGCTGGTTTCCTTATTACTATCAATGTTAAGGCCAGAACCATCATCAAGTCTGGAGTCCATCTCTGATCCCCCGATGGCATCACTAGGAAACACACGTACTTGAACACTAAAGTTCTGTTCTGGAAAAATCATAGCACCACCGTCAACTCTAGCAACACGTAATTTTTCACTGATTTGTTTCATACTCCACAGCTCCAGATGCTCCAAATTACTTGTTTGACCATTCTGTGACTTTAATTCGTCCAAGACACCGTCAACGTCGTTATACGTGTACTTCGGAAACTTTGAAACGTATGTAGCTGCCACCGATGCCGTCTGAAAATCCGCCTTACCCGTGGCCTTGTCAACATTCACAGAAAAGGTCAACGCTCTTGTTTTCTTTCCATCAACACCCAATCCGGCCAGTTCAGACATGCTCTTTGGCAACATGGCAGAAATCATCTCTGGTTGATACGTGGTAAATGCTCGCTCAAATGCAACTTTGGTTAAATCAGAGTTAGGATCCATATATGAGACAGGGTCTGCGATGTGGATGTGTAATCTGGCTGTCTGGTGGCCAACGTCCTCAATTGAAACGCCATCATCAATCTCATGTGCAGTGGCACTGTCAATGCAGTAGACATTCATATTAGTGTAGTCCTCTCTATGAGCGGCAAAATCAATTGTGGACTCCTTGCTTACATCTATCAAGTCAAAGAATTCTTGCTCAATATCAGCCTTTGCAGAAACACCTTTACCAGGAAGAGCCAAGTTCATGGTATAATGCGTAGGGTTGTTCATGCTAGTTTGGACATATCCAACACTAACAAGCAATTCCCAAACCATTGTCCTGGATATAGCACCATCCCGTACCTTTTTCATAATTTGACAAACCAATGTCTCACAAACTGGATCTGCAATGTTTCCAACAGCGTATTCCTTTAACAAGAAGAGAATGCGGCCCCCCTTGCTCTTGACAGTATCAATGTCACCCTTCTCAAGTGCATTTTGGAAATCGATAATCTGCCTTGGTCTTGTCTTCAAGTCCTGAATAATTTCATTCAGCTTGCTAGCATATTCCATCGGAAGCAAAGTGATGGACATTGGGAGAAATGCACTTCTTGACGAGTAAGTAGAGCCCCATAATCTCGGTTGCTTCCTTAGAGCCAATACAACAGAGTACAGAAGACCAATATCATACTCTTCTTGGTCATCGATCTGCCCAAACTCCTTACCAAGAATTCGTGACCGTGGTGCAAACTCTACACTCACGGTCTTGAATAACTCATCACCAAGTTTTTGGTATGCAAATGAAACCCCATGATGACGCTTGACTTGTTCTTCAAACCATAGAAGGTCCAACTGAGAGACAGCCTTAACCAGAGTGGTGAGAGACACTTGTCGTGGGCCCATAGTTTGTAGAAGTCTGTGAATGATCTCAAGTTTTCTGGAAGTCTGCGGAAGAAGTGTCCATGCTGAGTTTGTCAAGGCAACAAGTGGTTGTGAAATGAGTGACCTTGCAAAAGGGTTAACGCCGTAGGATTCAAATTTATCATCAGTCGTTTTGATACTGCCGTATTCAGCGTCTTCCTCTTGAATTTTGTGGATTGCATTTCTCAACCATGGACGTGGGATGACACCAGGGATCCTCAACTTGAACGCCGACTTCTCCACATATATCAGTTCACCAAGACGGTCCATAACCGTATATCTCGGGTCCGAGTCTGAGGAAGGAACCTCTGCAATCACTCCAAGCACTGATCTGTTCAGTTCGGTGGATAACTCAACAGCATCACCAACATTAAGAGGATTAAATATGTCCGACATCTTCAGCGTAGTCTTGGGCTTACCGAGCTTCCCGATTAGCTTAGAAGCAGGAACTCTATCAAACATACCTGGGTCCTCGCTGTGAAGGGCAGAGACGTCCCTCCTTAGCTTCCCAGCAAACTGTCTGCTTGGTCTGCTGTACCTTTTCTTGTAGTTTGCATCATTCTCACTCACGATCTGACTGAAAAGTTTGGTGGACAGAGGACCCCTCAACTCAGCAATAGACTTTCTTCTAGCCTTCTTAACATCAGAGTCAAATGATTGTTTGCAGATACGCTCTATGATCAATTCAGAGAATTTTGAGGCTTTTGATTCCCCCTTGGTTTTCTTGGTTTGTGACAGTGGAGTAGTGTCAATACCTGGCGTTTCTTTGGCCTCTTGTAACCGTACTCGACTGGGTGTGGAAATGTAACGGATGTGCCGTGAGCTTCTGAGCAGCAATCGGGACCGAGTCCTTAACATATTCTGCCGTGTATTTTGGTTCTTACGATGATACTGCTACACCTAAAGGTAGTGAAGAGTTGAGAAATCATTGTGAAAATTTCCAGACTGCACGTGACCTTCGAATACTACTAACAAAGGGGATAGCCAACACCATATGTTGTTTTCGCCCAATATATCAGCATAATCGAGTGTTATAATTCTTAATAATTGCCATTGATCACTGAGTGAAGAAACAAGGGCCATAGAATGCCCATGTTTGTAGTTGTTGCCAATATCGTCCAATCTTGTAAGGTTGGCTAATCAAGAAAAAAACAACCCCCACTACACATCTCACCAAGATCATCATCATAATCAGCCGTTGGCAGCTGAGGAATGCTGTCGAAGATAAGAGGCAACCAGTGTAAGCGTCTTGTACGCTTCACTTCTACCGTCAAAAACATATCATACGATCCTAAGAGCATCAAAATTGATGAGCACGCTACCATCTATAGTGCCATTCAACCCACTGGAAAGTTTCACCTTGGAAACTACCTTGGGGCCGTCCGTGTCTGGAAAGATCTGTGTGATGTTTCTCCCGATTCTGCAAGAATCATTTACGGTGTGGCAGATCTCCATGCGATGACTATACCAAAATCAAGGAAGGAACTAAGAGATTTCAGATACGAGGCTATTGCCAGTATCCTCTCCACTGGTATTGATCACGAAAGGGCAATCGTTTATCACCAAAGTGGGCTTTCAGAGCACTCTGAGTTGAACTGGGTTCTTTCATGTCTTACTGGAATTGGTTATCTGGGGAGAATGACGCAGTGGAAAAGCAAATCTGAAGGATCAGAGTCTGCCAGTTTGGGTCTTTTTGCCTACCCTGTTCTTCAAGCTGCGGATATCCTTCTCTTCAAGGCCACACAAGTACCTGTCGGTGATGACCAATCACAGCATTTGGAGCTATGCAGACATATTGCACAGCAGTTCAACAAGTCTTACAAGAAGACTTTCCCTCTGCCATCCACCGTGCTTGCACCTACCAGAAGAATTCTTAGTCTAAAGAACCCTGAAAAGAAAATGTCCAAATCAGACCCAGATCAGACTTCGACCGTTTACATCACTGATGAACCAGATGTTATTTCTAGAAAAATAAAGAAAGCCGTTACTGATTCCATTGCACACGAGTTCAAGTTTGATACTGTCAACAGACCTGGTGTCTCGAACATGATCAATATTCTCAGTGGTATACAGAGGAAGTCAATAGAGCAAGTCGAGAAGGATATCGCACACCTTGATGACCATAAAAAATTCAAAGACTATGTCACCGAGGTTCTTGTTGAGGAGTTCAAGGCTCCAAGAGAAGAGTACAACAGATTGATGAAAGATCAGGACTACTTGCATTCAGTTGTTAAAAAGGGCAATGATAGAGCCCGTGAGATTGCTGAGAAAACTATGAAAGAAGTCAGGATTAACGCCGGTCTCGACTGAAGCCGGTTTACTACATACCTAATGCTAAACCATGTAAATAGATTTAGAGAAACTATCTCCATTTAACGTCATCATTAAAGTGACACACTATCTAGGATGTTCAATGACGTGGCAAACTGAACTAGAACTCTCTGGACAACCCTAAAGCTAGCACAAGCAAAGATTAGCTCTTTGAGTAGTTCATGCTTATCGAAGGATAGAATTTTTGGCTGCCACGAGGTATCAGAGGAGTCCGAAGGACCCATCAATTCTTCAAAAATCTCAAGTAGTCTTGCTTTCAGCCCCATTTCACTCACTCTCTTGCAGTATATGATCAAATGTGTCTTGAACTCAACAGCATCTTTCAATTTCAATGATATTAGTATTCTGTTCTCCAGATGAGCCAAGGAAATTGTCTTTTCCAAATTTTCGTAACCTTCCTTCATCAGCATTGTCTTCGCCATCTTTTGCAAGAATTTTCCACGGCCCCTTCTCACGATTTCATCGTTAGTCTTCTTCTCTAACATGTGCACAACAGAGCCATCAGTTTTACCATCTCTTGAATCCCAGTACTGCGAACCAAAAGCCCACCATGAATCACTGACAAGTGTCCAAACATCCATATCAGCATCATACAGGTAACCATTACCATTAGAAATGGTAGCAACAGGGACACCTGAAGATGATATTCCACACAACGTCAAGTTTTCAGCACGGGTCAGTAGATCAGAGCTAGAACGAGATAGAAGTGGGTACAGTGACGTAGGTTCAAATAAGGCCTTCTTGGCCTCAACGTCCCAAGCGTACATTTCACCAATGGAAGTCACAGCAAGTAGATATTTGCCCTTGGCTTCCAGAAAACTCAGAGGAGTTCCAAGGATGATAGGTGGTAGCAATCTCCGTCCACCATCAGTGTAAACAAATAAGACACCATCAACTGTGGAAACAGCCCAGAAATACCCTTCACCCCCTGCAGCGAGACATGCTAACTTTGGAATAAAATCAACAAACACTTGCTTATTTCCATGCTTTATGAGTGAGATCTTGGTTGGCTTCTGTTCAGAACCACTACCGTTTCTAATTTCTAGTGAAAGGGTTGGATCATCTGGTGACTCCAATGCAAATGAAGATCTGATCTTTGGTGTTGAGATTCTCACCTTTGCAAAGGAAGAGGATGGATTAATTGCAACGCTTCCGACAAATTCCACAGGCTCCACCTCTCGTTTCTTTTTGGCAGGTTGATTTCCCTGGGCATCTGGTTCCTCGCGTCTCTTCAAATCTTTTGGAACCGAGTAAGATGGTGCGTCAAACTCCATTGTAGAGTCGATAGCGACAGGTTTTGATAACGATGTAAACGCTGCAGCGGTAGGCTTTCCACTGACAGTAGAAATCAGAGTTGGTGCAATCCGTTTCTTTCCATTTTTTGTTGTGATAACCTGTGGAGGAATTGAAGAGACTTTCTTCTCAGGGCTTGAAGAATTTGAATTTGGAGCTGAATCAGACTCCTCGACCTCCTCCTCATCCACATCCACATCCGAGTCCGAGTCTAAGTGGGACTTTGAGTCTGAGCCCAGCTTTGAGTCAGAATCTGAGCCAGACGATGAATCATCGGAATTATCATTTGCATCCTTCATGACTACATCTTTTGAGCCAACAGTCGGTGTAGCAGGCCGTGACTGTGACGAAGTGTTCTTTGTCGAGGGTTCAATCTGTTGACTTGAGCTCAGGGCCGGACTGTTACTCGAATGTGCTGAAACTTTTGATGGCAACTTTGAAGATAGTGGCTCTGGAACCTTGAGCTTGGAAATCAACTCCCGTACAACTTCTGGTGCAACGGATGTGCCCAATTCATTAGCATCAAACACAAACACAAATAATGAGTCAGCTGCGGCAAATAATGTCAACCCATCTGATGTCCATTGAAGGTCCTTGATAGTGTCCGTTGAAACATCTGTAGCAGTGAAGAGTGGCCTTTGAAGGGTAGTATTCCAAACCGCAACGGATTTGTCAACACCAGAGGATGCAATGACGTTGAAGTTCTTATTACCATCATTGAAAACAATAGGGCAAAATCGTACAACATTTGCATTTTGACCAACCAGGCTAAAATCTGCTCTCCAATTCGATCTCGAAACCATACCTATGGCTGCTGTTGATGTATCAAGACTGACATTTGGCAAGGCTAGTCTTTCGCCGGATGGCGCCCAAGATATCTTGCATTGTTCGTCAACTGAAACCAGCGTTTGGGACGCCACTGTGATCTTCTTGTAGAATATATCTCCATTGAATAACTCAATCTGGTAAAGCGATGCAACACGGTTGACGCTAATGGTGACCAAGTATGCCTTGGATGGGTCGATGGAGACGGTACAGACTTCTGATCTTGATGGGATCTCTGATAAGAATTGAGAATGTTCGATATCGTAACATAGCACACCAGTGAGAGTGGCAAACAGAACTATGGGCCCTAAACAGGCAAGGTCGTTGATCTGCGCGGTATGCTTAAAAAGAAATGTCGATTTGCCGGTATCAATCTCGGTCTTGTAGACATTGTGATCCAAGTCGCAAGAGACTATATTAGAACCACACACGATCATCGCAGTGACTGGGCGTCCAGCATGGACATCAAACTCATGAAGGGGATGTAGTTTCGCCAGCTCCTCCTTCTGCATAGTCTCGAGTGTTGCGACTGATGTCAATGTGACAACCTTCCACACACGCAGTACACCATCCTCGCCCGCTGTAACGAGACGTTCCGAGGAATCTTCAAGGGATAGAGCAGCCACCTTGGACTTTGCAATGTTTATGGGTACCTTCAAGAGCCTCATCTTGGAGACCTTCAACGCTGAGATGGGGATATCCGACAGAATGGTCAATGCAAAGTAGACTTCTTGTTGTTGAAGTATCCACTTGGTCCAGGGCCACACCGCCAGGGCTCAACACCCCGCGAATTCCTCTCAGCGGCTTTTGCTTGAAGGGGCGGCGGGAGTCAACAGAAAAAACTGTTACGAAGATGACGCTGACGGTGGCCATCAACAAGTGTTCTGGTGCAATTATCACGTCGTTGGGATGCCCGAACAAGAGGAGGAAGAGATCTACACAAGCGACGATGGGTCGCAGCAGACAGGTATGTTGGTTGTGCTGGCATTTAGCGACTTTTGCCGTTTCTATTGCGCGACTACAAGGTCTTCTCCTTTTACAGCCTTTTCAAACCACAGCAGTTTTACTAACACTTTGCTCAAAGAGTACTGGGTCGATTGGTTCTTGGGAACGAAAGGCAATGAGTACTTTTGCGACATCGATACCGACTACATCACGGACAAATTTAACCTCACAGGCCTCTATTCCGAAGTTGAAGGAGTGAATCTTGCGATCAATCTGATAACAGATGATCTCAAAGTGGATGGGCTCTCAGAAGAACAGACGGAGCAGTTGGAGAGAAATGCCAGACTGCTATATGGGTTGATACATGCGAGATACATTATCACAACGAAAGGTTTGCAGAAGATGCTGGAGAAGTACAAGGGTGCAGATTTTGGATATTGTTCGAGAGTGTTTTGTCAACTACAGCACTTGCTACCTGTTGGATTAAGTGACCATGTGGGTGTATGTTCTGTCAAGCTGTACTGCCCGAAATGTGAAGACCTGTACAACCCGAAATCATCCAGACATGCCCTTATAGATGGTGCATTTTTTGGTACGAGTTTCCCAGGCATGTTCCTCCAAGCATACCCACAGCTTCTTCAACCACACCCTACGGAGAGATACGTTCCGAAAGTGTTTGGATTCAACCTGCATGACTACGCCAAGCTGGCCAGGTGGCAAGCACTCCAAAGGTATAAACTCGAAGGAAAATTGAACGATTGCGGCATCAAGACGATAAATGAGCAGAACGGATATGTGCTCGATACCGCAGACGATGCAGAGGGCACGGAACAGTAAAACAGAAGCAGAGATATACAAATATTTCTTGCATCAGGAGAAGAATAAAAGAGATAAATGCTTCAACGTCTATCCCAGGCATTGATGAGATTGATGAGACACACTACTACGTTGATTTCCCCGGCTTGCTTTATCATAAGCCGTTGCTTTGTACACCTAATCTAGATTTCTAGTCTTTTCTAATGCATGCTGCATTATACACTGTACTGGTGGTGATTGATAGGTTATAACTCATAATAGGTTGACTGCTAGTCGTCATCCAGTTGACGAAGAGCCATAACGGTCGGGACTCGGGTTCTCTTTGATATTTCTTGGTCCGATACTTGTAGTGGCCTTGCTACAACTACACCTACTGTACGAGCCACTGGCACACAAAACCATCGGCATTCGGTATCTCTTTCTTTCCGATCTGAGATCTTCTGGCACAAAAAGGGATGTTAACCGGCTGTAGGCCGCCTCAAGCCGGCCAGTTCCGCGTCCTGCCGCTCGTGGTGTGGCCCTGATGGCACCATAGCCGATAATTGCCGCGCACTGCCGCCGATTACCGCTGTGATCTGCAGCTTTTTCATACACATTTCACAGCGTTATCACCTTGCCGTCTTTTGCCGTCGCAGATCAGCCTGTGAAGGAGGAGGAGGAGGCACCTTGCCACTCCAAATGGAACGCTGTTGATACGGAATTGCTGCGGTGTAATAAGGTGCCGAGCTCTGGTGTATATAAATACACAGGGCTGTGCCTCTCTGTCTCATGTAACAACGGCTGAATTAGTAAAGAGAACCACACTCACAGTTAGTTCAACATTATACTACTATCATAATGACAGTCCCTGCTACCCAGAAAGTGCAGATCGGTACCTACATCTTTGGACGACTAGCACAGCTTCCCAAGTTCAAGTCGGTGTTCGGAGTTCCTGGTGACTTCAACCTTCCGCTCCTCGATCATATCTACAACGTTCCGAAGCTAAACTGGATTGGCAATTGTAACGAGCTGAATGCTGGTTATGCTGCTGATGGCTATGCCAAAGTCAACGGCCTTGGTGCGCTCATCACGACCTTTGGCGTCGGTGAACTTAGCGCTTTGAATGCTATTTCTGGTGCTTTTGTCGAAGGCGCTGGTGTTCTTCATATTGTCGGCACTTCATCCACCAGAGCTAAAAGACTCAACAATCTAGGGTGTCACCATTTGATTCCAAGCAAGAACACTTGGGATGTCAGACAACCACATGACGTGTATGAGAAGCTTGTTGAACCGTTCAGCTGTGTTATTGAGACAATCGATGATGAAAACTTGGACAAAGTCCAAGAACAGATTGACAACGCCATTGAGACAGTGTACAAGATGTCTAGACCTGGATATATTTTCCTTCCAGTGAACATGGCAAATATGTACATTGATGTTGATGTATCACGCACTCTTGATCTAAATATCTACTATGGTGACATCAACATGGCCGAGACACTTGCACACAAGATCCTGGAGAAGCTATATAAGCAGCCATTTGCAGTGATTGCTGATCAGTGGTTTAACAGCCGCCGTGTGGAACTTCAGAGATTTGTCAGAGATAATAATCTACACAATTTTGAGACAATGTTGGGACAGTCTATTCTTGATGAGTCTAGCGAGTACTACCATGGTGTCATTGCCGGTAGACTATCTTGTGCCAATGCACTTGAGACGCTCTCTAAATTTGAGTTGGCTATCCACTTTGGTGTTTCTTACAACGAAATGAATAACTACAACTATTGGTACCCATCGGACAATGTGACTGATGTTATTGAAGTTGGCAAGGATTTCGTTCGCTTGAATGGAGAACTCTTCACTAGTATTGATGGTGAAGCTGTTT
This sequence comes from Petasospora euphorbiiphila, assembly GCA_030556625.1. Taxonomy (NCBI): domain Eukaryota; kingdom Fungi; phylum Ascomycota; class Saccharomycetes; order Phaffomycetales; family Wickerhamomycetaceae; genus Petasospora; species Petasospora euphorbiiphila. The sequence continues at coordinate 35,019 of JAKTUJ010000036.1, read as the reverse complement.
TCGACAAGATGATGAACCAACTTGAGCCATCCAGAATTATGCACAGCAACACACACCTTACCAACACGAGGGAATCACCAGTGGTTCATGATAAACAGGCAGCAGTCACGCAAAAGTCTCTTGGAGCAACTATGGAGCTCCATCTTCAAGAGAATGATGTTCTCGTTTCAGAGATGTGCTCTTTCCTGTTCTCCGTTCCAGACATTCAGCTACCACGCGGTTGTAAGCTGGTATGCCAGAACTACTACGGCTCAATTGGTTATGCTCTTCCTGCGACACTTGGTGCCTCTCTTGCCGTAAAGGACTCTGGTGAAGACAGAAGGGTCATATTGGTTGAAGGTGATGGTTCATCGCAGATGACCATCCAGGAACTTTCATCGATGTTGAAGTACAACGTCACGCCAACTATTCTCTTGTTGAACAATAAAGGGTACAGTGTTGAAAGAATTGTTCTTGGTCCAACCAGGCCATATAACGACATTCAACCAAACTGGGACTGGTGTGGATTGTTCAAGACTTTTGGTGATATTGAGGGGAAATCTGTCAGCACAAGAGTCGATAGCGTTGATGAACTTGAGAATGCACTGAAATCCAACCAAGGCAAACTAAATTTGATTGAAGTTGGGTTGGAGAAGATGGATGTTCCATGGAGATTCGGTTTCCTCTGTGGGAACCCAGGTAAATGACTAACGTGAACTGATTTATACATTTTGCTAGCATGTGACGAATTATGGACGATTATTTCAATATCACTCACGTAGATAGCGTTTCTACTAGGTCATTCCATATATGTGCTGTTGATATAAAGAACTATAAACGATAGCATGAGAAACTCTTCAATGGAGCTTTCTGTGTGTATATCCGCCGTAAATCTGTAAACCATGTAACCCTAGTACCAATTACCAAAACAAAAAAAAAAACCATGAACTGAATAAAATCAGCAAACACTGAAGAACAACCAGTTATTCAACCCACTATATTGTGTCTGCGTACCCGTAACTTGCCTGTTAGTAAAAAAATCAGAACAAACTGACCTCAAAGTGGAAATATAAGAGCGTGTGCCTTGGAATACCAATTTCGAAATGTTTGTAACGTGCTGAACGGCGTCCTCAACATGTGAGGTTATTCCACTTTGACCTCTCGAGATCGTCGTCTTGAAAGCCCTCCTCACAGCTTTGGAGACCGACTTGAGGGTAGAAGTTTCCTTGGGAATGTCAACCTTCTTCTCTTCTTTGATACGAGAAAACGTGAATGCAATGGTAATTCCAATCCCAACTCCAATTACAAGGCTGAGTCCTAGGATTGACCATTTTGGGAATATTGACTTGCGGCGGTTCCTCATTTTCTTGGAGTAACGAAGACGTTCGATCTGATGAGTGATAAGCACACTCTTCGCCGACATAGGAGATCTTACCGGACAGGTATCAACTGCATATGCATCAGTTGGGTCCGAGTTGACCCTCATGAGTTGGCAATTCTCAGGAGACACATCCAAAGATGGGATCAAAGGCTCATAATTTTCACTGGCCTGCGGAAGTTGAAGAAGAGTTGGTGCTGACTCCAAAAGGAAATCTTCACGAAGAAACTCCAACAAGTTGCGCAACTGCGACTCATTATCTAAGTTGACTGGAGGGCAGAGTAGCTCCACGCCAAAGATGCTCAACACTCTATCGACAATCTTAGAGTTGAGATTGCGGAAGATAGGAATGAATAATTTGTCCTTCAGTTGTGTCTGCATGTGACTCTTGATGAAGTTCAAGATATTGCCAATCTTAATAAGGCCATCAAAAATGATCACAACAAACTTGTGTGGGTGGTTGATATCCAAAGTGAATTTTTGGCGCAAATGAGTGTCCAATTGTTTGAAGAAATTGTACTTCTTGTGACCAATAATCAAGATCTTGGGGCCTGTAGATACTTCGTTGCTCTCCATCATCTCTGGCATGACAAAACTGGATGATTCGCCATCGAATCTGAAGAAACTACGAGTCTTGATAGCATTGTTCAAATCGATCTCAATAGTCTTATCTTCATCGTCATCAATAGCTCTGTTGCCGATTGTCGTATTAGAATTAGCAGCAGTGAGTGAAATCAGCTTTGACTGATTATATGTAGGCCGAGGGTTCGAGTCTGGTGTGACTGTATCTGGTGTCATATCATCCTCTTCGGTATCTGACGAAGACAAGACCGAACTGGTGGGTCTGGCAAGCGAGCTTGCAGAGATGGCTTGCCAGGAAGTTGCAGAGAACTCAAGGTTTAGCAAAGTTGGAGTGTTGCCAATGCTTTGTGATCGGGAGCATGGACTGCTGCCAGCGCTAGACTTGTCCTGAAGTGCCTCGTAGATCGAGTGGTGAGATGCGAGAAGCCTGTTGGAAGCCTTATCAGGAGACATGGCTCTAGGCTGTGGCTGATGAAGCGCAGACATGACGGGAACACCAAGCGTGAAGAAAGATGGGCTTGATAAGATGCGGAGTGTCTTTCGTCACAGAGAGCGGTAACAAAGACGCGTAAACAAACACAGCTAACTGTCAATAATCGGGGGAACGCCACCTGTATCTGGAAGTCAGGTGCAACAAAAGGGAACCCTTGAGACGTGTCGATCTCAAAAATCTGAGTGTGGACTGTGGGCTTCTAAGCGCCAGCGTTGGTTACTGTCTAGAGAGGAAGCGCCTGTGTCGGTTCTTGTCTGTCTGAGGAAATCTTTGGTTGCTGGGTCAATTTGTGCTGTGTGCTGGGTGGTTCTGTGAGGGCAACGTCTATGAGGGACTCCCCTTCCCCTCCCCCTCATGTCTCACGCCTCATCGCGATAAACTTGACGCAAACGTCTTATCGCAGACTTCCTGTTTGGGAAGTGTCATCACTAACTGACGATCATTGTTCCTGCCGCAGACGTCATTTGCCGTTTTTGTGTCATTGCTGTTGTGTCAATTTGTGTCAATTTGTGTCACTTTCGCCATTCGTGACATTTTCGCCACTCTTGCCGTTTCCGTCGTTCCCCGCCAAACTTACCTCCTCGTTTCAGGCACCGGGTCACCACCCGAGATCCAGATTTTGACCGCTGCGCAAGATCACACTTTTATGTAGAGAAGAACGTTACCTCACAACGTTGCATTTGGGTAATTATTCTCTATAGCAACTGGGGGTTCTCTTGCTAAGTGAAGACCGGTGAGTGGGGGGCCCTGGGCCCTTCCCGAGTCCCGAGTCGCCAGAGCGGCTGCTTTACTTCGCCCACCTAGTCTTGAAGGAGGAAAAAGAAGTCTCGGGTCTAGCATCTACACATCCCTCCCTCCTCCCTCCTTCTCTCGCAGTGGTTGTTGCGCCTCGCGTGATCAAAAGAAAAGAAGGCAAGAAGACAAAAGAAAAAGTAAAAGCATAAAAGCATATTAGTCTAATGGGCAGCTTTGTGCCAAACTGGAAGCGATGCACGATGCACTACTATTCTTTAGCCTAGGATCGCGACCTCACGCACACCTTATGAGACTGTCAGTCCCGAGTCTGTCATATCTGGGTCTGGCAGGTTAATGTTAGTATGTTAGATGTTAGTGCGAATTTTACGGTCGTTCTGAGGCCTCTGAGCTCTGAGCATCATAACAACAAAAACAAGCCCCTACATCACGACCACCACATAAACAGCACACACATACTTTGCACACACCCTACGCACAATACACTCACGACGACTTTGGTGCGCTCGCCAAAGCAAATCAGAGACAGGGCGGCTATTCTGGTGCCACTTTAACGCACCGAGAAACACACGCTACTGCCTCGATCAAAACTCGACTGTCGCTTAATTGCAAGCCTTGGAGACGAAGACAACAACTCTGTCTATACCAAACGACTATCGGATATCCCCTCACACACACACAATATGTTTGGTGGACGAGCGGTGAAGCGGCTCAGAAAAAGGGTCTTCCGAGTTGGAATACGACAACAGCTCATAGCACTCGTCATCGCCGTTGCAATTTTCTCGCTGATGGTACTGGCTATCGTCACTGGTATCTACTTCTCAACCAACTACAGGAACCTGAGACTGGACAGACTGCAGGTGATAGCCCAGCTGAAGGCTTCGCAGGTGGAGCAAAACTTGAATGTTCTCTTCTACCAGGCTTACTGGCTACCAGCCAAGAATACAATACAAAATGCACTCGTCTCATACCGCGCTGGTAATACTTCCGATTCCAACTGGGCTGACGCGGAAACCAACATCGAACAGTTCTTACAGTCCACAATCACATTTCTATCAGTCAGAGTCTATGACACAAAACTCGACCCAGTCATCAAGTCTGCTGCAAATTGGTCAAGCGTTTACCTACCCGACAATGTTGCAGATCAGATGTTCCCCTTGGAGATGGCCAACTATACGGTCACAGACAACCTGGATACAACTGGAATTCTCGTTGGTCCAGTCGCAAATGGCACGGACGATTTTGTTTTATCCATGACACTCCCAGTATTTTCACAGGCATCCATTCTTTACGATTCAGAAGATCTTGTGGGGTATATCACATCTGTCATGACCGCTAAGTCAATATCCGTCATCCTTCAGGATAACAGCACCGCACTACATGATTCGCAGGTTGTTATTCTAGTATGTGACTCGGTTAATTCCACTATAAGCAGCAATGACACATTTCACTATGCATTCCCAGGTGAGATCAAGACAGAGAAGACTGCATATGTGGTGGATTACACTACACAGTACCGCATCGGCAGTTATGAAATGGCAGATGCGTCGCTTAAGGACTCGAAGTCTGGAAGTACCGCTAAAACTCGCATGGCTGGAGCATCAACCGTCGCTGCAGGCTACAGTCCTGTCGATTTTGAAATGGTTCATTGGGCTGCGGCCATCGTACAGAACAGATCCACTTTTATGGAACCATCAAACCAATTCACAAGGATCATTGTTGGTGTATGTTTTGGAATTGCTGCATTCATGGCAATATTGACCTTTCCACTTGCCCATTGGGCTGTACAGCCCATCCTTGAACTACAAAAGGCAACAGAACGAATAGCTACGGGAAGAGGATTACAGGCACCTTCATATGATCGCAAGGATAGAGATGGGAAATTCAGTGAAAAGAACAGTGCCCGGACGAGTATTCACTCGACTATGAATCATAACTTTCAATACCCACCGGCAACACCGTCGCCGTCTCCAGCTGATGGTCCAACAAGCGAGGCAGGATCCGTGTCTTCTGGGCCACCGGATGTTCACCAATCATATCTTCAGAGCGCCAGAGTACCTGCTTATAAACGTATCTTCTACGATGAGTTGAGTAAGCTTTCTGAAACATTCAATGCCATGACTGATGAGCTCGACAGACAGTATACACATCTTGAGGAACGTGTCAAGGCCAGAACGAAACAGCTTGAAGCGGCAAAGATACAGGCCGAAGCTGCTAATGAAGCCAAGACTGTCTTCATTGCTAACATCTCTCATGAGTTGAGAACTCCGCTCAATGGTATCTTGGGTATGACAGCAATTGCTATGGCAGAAGTTGACATGGATAAAATCCAACAGAGTCTGAAACTGATCTTTAGATCTGGTGAATTACTATTGCACATCTTGACTGAACTGTTGACATTCTCGAAGAACTCTTTGAAGAGATCCAAGTTGGAGAACGCGGACTTCTCAATCATGGAAGTAGCGTTACAGATAAAGTCTATCTTTGGTAAACTGGCCAAGGACCAACATGTGAAGCTCTCTATTCTTGTTACGCCGAACATTATAAGAAAAATGATTCTTTATGGTGATTCCAACAGAATAATCCAAATCGTCATGAATCTGGTCAGTAACTCTTTGAAGTTTACTCCAGTTGATGGTAAGGTGACAGTCACAGCAAGAAACCTTGGTGAGTACGATGAAGTAAGGAGCAGAGAATCCAATTACAAGAAAGTATTCGTCATGCCAAATACAGAACCTACACCTCAGTCGGCTCAGAAACAGATCAAACAGCATGGCTCTTCTACTTCTGAGGAGACTGAGGTATCACCAACTACCAGTCTCGATGACGATACAGATGATGTAAAGAGTGTACTTACTGTCTCCACATCTTCCTATGATGACAATGTTTTCAAGAACCAGTTTAAGATTCTTAATGACAGTGAAGAAGGTGGAAAGTTTAAGACAAAGCCGCTGGCACAACAGAAAACATGGGTCTTTGAATTTGTTGTTGAAGACACTGGACCTGGTATTGAAAAGAAATTACAAGAAGCTGTCTTTGAACCATTTGTACAAGGTGACCAGAAGTTATCCAGACAGTACGGTGGTACTGGATTGGGTCTCTCTATTTGTCGTCAGCTTGCAGCTATGATGAAGGGTGTCATGGAATTGGAATCTACAGTTGGTGTAGGATCCAAGTTTACGTTTAGAGTCCCACTTCCACAGACAAAGGAGTTGGTTATTGATGAGGATGACCTGGATCTATATGAAGACGAGTTCAACTTGCACAGCAAGAAGAATAGAAGAGTGAAGATTATGGATCCTGTGGAGCACACCGAATCCGATCCAGATGCACATAATGATGCTTTCACGACGTCTTCTGAGAGATCAGGATACTTTGGAAAGGCATACTTGACCTCTACTGGTACAGCTAAAGCCTCCAGTGCATCTGTTCACTCCCTCTCATCTCGGAAGAGCACCGAGAATAGATTGAGAGATTTGAGTATCATGGTTGCTGAAGATAACAATGTGAATCAAGAGGTGATCAAGAGAATGTTGAATCTTGAAGGATTTAACGACATTGAACTTGCTGCTGACGGTGAAGAGGCCATTGATATGGTAAGAGAAAAACTCTCTAGGGGTGGAAAGTACGACGTTATCTTCATGGATGTTCAGATGCCAAAGGTGGACGGTTTGATGGCTACCAGAACAATACTTCAAGATTTGGGATACACTGGACCAATTGTTGCATTGACTGCATTTGCTGACGAAAGCAATGTCAAAGAATGTTTGGATGCTGGAATGATTGGATTCCTATCAAAACCTATCAGAAGAAGTCAGCTTAGACATGTGTTGCAAGAGTTTTGCTCGGTGGAGTTTCATGAAATACCCTTGACCCCAAAGGGACCAGTATGACGAAAATAGAACGTTTCTTTATGATTGCGGCACTCGTAACATTGCTTCCAGTAGGTCAGTCAGCCTGATGAACGCATCTTTCTAATTCGAACATATTCTACAAAAAATACTACAAATCAAATCCTTCCTAGATGTACATATAGTCATTTTATTTCAAACAAAGCCATGGCCAGAAAATTAAACAGATACTTGCCGTAGAATGAGTAAGAAATGTAGCAGCTGAGAGCGAAATAGATCATTTAAGTTTCTTCTTTGGTCTCAACTGGTTGGTGTGACCACACTTTCTCTTACGGCAGTTGGTAGCTCTTGGTGGCAATCTAGCGTAACACTTTCTGCAGATAGCCTTCTCACAGTTGTACTTGGAAGCCAAAGCCTTAAGGGATGGCTCAATGATACCACCTCTCAATCTGAGGACCAAATGCAAAGTGGACTCCTTCTGGATGTTGTAGTCAGACAAGGTTCTGCCATCCTCCAACTGCTTACCAGCGAAGATAAGTCTCTGCTGGTCAGGTGGGATACCCTCCTTGTCCTGGATCTTGGACTTGACGTTGTCAATGGTGTCGGAAGACTCAACCTCCAAGGTAATGGTCTTACCGGTCAAGGTCTTAACGAAACTAGAACGAATGTTAGTATCAAGAACTCATGTATGTCATGTGGTACATTTCCCAAGAGAGAGAGGCCGTATGTGAGGTGAATGTGAAAATGCATAATAAAGACGGGACCTGGTTTTCAGAGGTCATGATAATGATTGAAGAATCGTCTCATCGTGGGTATTCGCTTCAACGGTGTGTTTTATGCTTCGGTAATTGTGTTGTTGTTGATGCGCCCACGGGTTTTTGTGAGTTCTTCCGTCGTGCCAGAATGAAGTGCTTTGCCTGATAGGTATCATATTAATGCAAAAGTGATAAGTCTAATTTCCCCCTTGCGTTTCCACACACACACACACACACTCTGTCTCTCTGTCCATAATGTCTCTGTGCGTTCCACTTACATCTGCATCTTGATGAAGTTATCGTTAGTGTTAGGGTAGACATGCTTTGGAAGAGTGTGTTGTGGGCTTTTTCACTTTTGTTTTTCCATCACCGTCAAGCCTGGGTGTTGCGCGTACCAGTGCTTAGAGCCCAGGGCTCGCGATCAGCCTGGTCGTCTTCCGCGTCGCGCCATGGCAATACTCACGGTTCGTGCCACATCCATAATCCTGGTGTGCGGATGTTTCGCGTTGAGAATTCTGATTAACCCTCATCATTATCACATGACTATCAAAGTAGGGCATCGCGAAAGAATCCGCGAATTTCCAAGGCTGGCTGGCGAACTCATAGACTTCCACCAGCAGTGTGTTCGCAGCGGTTAACTTATAGGGCCTTCTCTAGATCAAGCCGCATTTCTTTGCTCTCCCACGTGGGATCGTTTGTGATTGTTACAATTGTCATCCTCAAGTTTGCTTCTGACGCTGAGTCTATTCTGTTCAGGCCACAACGGGTTGTTGTTTAACTTGTATCTAAAGTAAACACGCTCTTTCAGCCACAGGAACCACAATGTCGTCCCCAGCTCACGAGAATGAAGGTGGCTCTGATCCGACTCATGAGAGTAATGATCTTTCTGCAATCGATTTTGTTGATTTCTCGGAGCTTGCAGATGGGACTGAGCCATCAGCTGAACAGCAGTCTCCAATCGTTAAGGTGCCCGAAGACGTTGTCGACGAGGTTGCGGAGAGTCAAGCAGAACATATAGAGATCAGTGAATATGTGGATGATCCTGTAAGACCGTCACCACATGATGACAACCCAGCAGAGTCCATTCAAGTCTCCGAAGTGGTTGACGATTCTGTGGACCTTGATTCGCTGTCGTCCTACATGGATATTCACAAATCTGTGCTAGCCGTTATTGATTCTGTTGTACTGCAAAAGATACAGACCACCATAACCGAACTGACCAGTATTAAGTCCCAGAACATGACTTTGGAGGTTAAGTTGGAGAATATTTCTCATGTCAACAACAAGAAATTTGAACTATTGAAGAAGAGATTATCAAACCTGGAGCTGGACAATTCAGCATTGAAGGAGTCAAACTCTATGCTGCAAGAAGATAAATCCGAGTTGCAACAAAAGATAAACGAACTGCAGCAGGTTTGCACGTCCGCCAGCTCTGCTTCTCATACAAATCAGTCAAGACTTGATGAAGTTAGCTCTGAGAACAGACAGCTCCTGGAAATCGTGGCTAAGAAAAACAAGGAGGCGGAGTCTCTGAGATCAGAGTATGATCAGCTACAAGATTCGAACTCTGTGCTCAGGAAGAGAATTGTCGATCTTGAATCTGCAGCACAGAATACCGATTCCAGTCTCATCCATGCCAACATGAAGATTCAATCACTTGAGACGCGACTCGAATTGGTGAACAAGAACCACGACTGGGTCAATGGAGAATTGGAGAAAACAACTGAAGAATTTGCCGAATACAGAAAAGAAAAATCCTCTGAAATTTCTGCTCTTCAATTCCAACTAGATCAAAAGATAGCGGATCACAACACTGCTCGTCTGAGAGCGGAGAATCTCTCTTCACGACTCGAAGAAGTTTCGAAAAAGTTGGATGACACTCTGATTCAAATCAAGACGTTGAAAGATGAAAAGTCGGCCGAGGAGGAAGAGTTTTTGAAAGAAATTTCTGTCAAGGAAAGACTTGTCAGTTTACTTCAAAAGTCCGTTGACGATTCCAAAACGAAGATTCAACACCTTGAGGAGAAGCTTGATGTCTCCAGATCTGGTGTTGCTACCGAGTCAGCAACTCTGCAGACTTCTCTTGAGAAATACAAAGCGCAACTTGAACAAAGTCAGGCCAAGATCAAACAACTTGAAGCTACTATTGACGAATTCTCACAAGGCCCATCTTCTGACTCTACATCATTTGTCAATACACTCACTTTATCACCATCTGCTCATGCTACTGCCGCTAAGCACACAGGCTTGTCTCTCAGTCAATTGTTTGCTGACTACACTCTGATCAAGAGACAGTTGACTCAAGAACGCCGTGCAAAGGAACGTATGCAGCAGCAGATGGATGCGTTTGTCAACGAGCTAGAGCAGAAGGCTCCGATTATCAGAGCTACCAAGGAGAGAGCTAGTATGTTGGAGACGGAGTTAACTGAACTGTCTGTTATTGTTGAGGAGACTGCAAAGGAAAAGGAGTCATTACAGAGATCTCATGGTGAGCTCACCAAGAAGTTACAGGAAAGCCAAGTTGAGATTAATGGTCTCAGAAAGCAGAGAACTGATTTAGCTCGTCAGGTTCAACAGCTCTTAATCCAGGTAACTATCCGCAATGATAGCGGAGGTTCTCTGACACCAGCTGAAAAGAGCGCTATTGAGAGAATAGCCAGTGGTGACCCTGTTATCAATGACTCCGATACTGATAAGTTGATCTCTGAAAGACTTGTTACATTCCAGAACGTTATTGATTTACAGAAGAAGAATGAAGATCTTCTGCGCATTGTAAGAGAACTTGGTGCGAAGGCTGAGCAGCAGGAGAAGTTATCGAAATCTAGACTGGAGAACTTGGAGAGCACAGCTATTGCCGAGGCTAAGGAAGCTATCATAACTTTACAGGATGAGCTCAAGACTGCTGATACAAAGCTACAAGCTGTTTCTAGGGAACGCGATATGTTTAGATCGTTGCTCTCAGGAAAAGGTCAAAACAACATTTTGACTGCAGACCTTTCAGAAGGTGGTGTTGCTATCAACGAGAAAATGGCAACACTTTCCAAGAAGTATGAGGAGTCTCAGAATGAGATAAACACCATGCAGGATCGTCTACAGAAGCTCAAGGTCGAGTCTGACACAACCATTGGTATTTTGAATAAGCAGATCAACACTTTGGTCTCCGAGAAGTCTGAACTCTCTTTGAATTTGGCAAGAGAAAAGTCTTCTTGCGAGTTAATGACTGAAAGATTCAATTCTATCCAGGACAGCCTGAAATATTCTAGGTCGGAGGTTGAAGAACTGCGCAAGAATTGTCAAATGTTACAGACAAACATTGCAAGACAAGAGACTAAGACCCATGACACATCAGAACAGCTGATTGAAGCAAAAGCAATGATCGAAAGTTTCCGTGCTGAATCTGCTAACTTGAAGAGTGAGAAGCAAATCTGGAAGTCAATTGAAGAAAGATTGAACAAAGAGAACGAATCGCTGATTGAAGAGAAGAATAAGCTCAATACGCTATTGATGAACTTGCAGTTCGCTGATAAAGAGCGCGAAGCACGCAACGCCGAAGCGCACAAGCGTTGGTCTGACCACAACGCTTCTATTGAAAAGGAACTCAGTGATGTAAGATCCAGGCTCAATGAGACCTCTTCCGAGTTGAAGGATATTCTCACTCGCAAGGAGACTGATGCTAATGCTTATCATGATAGAATTGATGCATTGAGAACTGAGTTGGATGGTGTGAAGAACGAACTGGCTGGCAAAGAAAAGACTGTTCAAAGACTTGAATTGACAGTTCAAACATTGACGGCCAAGCTTGCTTCTTCTGAATCGCGCCTCGAGGGGTACCAGAGCATTGCACAGTCGGAAGGCACAGAATCTGTTTTGGTTTCTGAGGCTCTGAAACTTAAGAATCAATTGGAGGACACCAGATCTGAACTTGAAGATGCAAAGCAGAGTGTTACTGAATTCAAGAGTATTGCTGCTGCTGCAGAGGAGGCATTGGAGAGTATGAACAAGTCATATGATGACTATAAATCCACGACGTCTGAAACCATCGCCAAATTGGAATCTGAGAACAAGATGAATGCCGAAAAGGTTGAAATTTTGAACCACCAACTTGAGACGCTCAATAATGAATTGGAAGAACAGAGAGTTGCGTCTAAGACAGAGTTGACCGAGTCACAGAACCAGTGCATGCTTCTCCGTACTCAGGTAGAGGATAGCAAGAAGCTTAAGGCGGACTACGACGCCAAAGTTGCCCTCATTGAGAGTTCTTTCAAACAACAAGTTTTGATTGCGACAGAAGCACAACAGAATTACGAAAAAGAGCTGCAGAAGCATGCTGATGCCTCAAAGGCATATGCTTCTTTGAGAGAAGAGGCAAACTCCGTGAAAGATAAAATCCAACAGTTATCAGCGGAGGCTAAGCAGGCTACAGCAACTCTTGTTGCTTCGCAGGAGAGTTGGGATAATCAGAAAGCACAGCTCGAGGAAGAACTGCGGGTCGCTACAGTGAGAGTTAATGACCTATCTTCCCAGAACCATATCTTGTACAACCAGATTGAGTCTCTCACTAAGAGTTCATCACAGATGATTGATGTGGAGAGCGCCGACCTTGATTCTACATCAGACGAGTTGAGAGAACTGATTACATTGCTCCGTCGTGAAAAAGAGATCTCTGATACCAAACTTGAGGTTGCTACCCGTGACTTGACTACTGTTCGCCAGAAACTCAACCTGGTTACTTCTGAGTTGGATGTAACACGTTCAGAATTGCTTAAATTACAGAATCGTGACTCAGATGTTGATCGTATCACACAAGAATATGAGAAACTACAGAAGGAGCTTGAACACATGAACTTACTACGTGAGAGTAACATCACTCTACGTAATGATCTGAAGGTCAATGTGGGTAAGGTAGCGGCGCTTGAACTTCAACTTTCTCAAAGTCAAGCTAAACTGGAGCCATTGCAAACTGAGATTTCTCAGCTGAAGGCTGATATTACCCACAAGACTCAAGAACTGAAGTTAACTGCTGAAGAGAGAGATCGCTGGAAACAGAGATCACAAGACATTCTCAAGAAATTCGACCGTGTGGATCCAGAAGAACATATCAAGTTGCAAGCTGATAATACTGAATTGAACAAGAAGTTGAAAGAGCTTGAAGAGAGTAAGGGCAATCTGGAAGCAAGAGTTTCACGTCTGAGAGCTGAAGCGCAGGAAAAGTTGAACAAGAAATCTCTAGAGAAGAAAGCTTTCCAGGCTCGCAATGATGAGTTGACAAAGGAGAATGCTGCTCTTGCGTTGACTGCTCAGGAAGCTAAAGCACAGACTGAGTCCTTAAAGACCGAATTGGATGCCTTGAAGGCTAAGATATCCGATCTTGAAAGCAACATGAAGAATGCCTCTGAGAAGAAGTCAACTAATGATTCTAAGTCTGATACCGATGTTGAACAACTGAAGAATGAGCTTGAGTCTACACGCGAAGAACTGAAGGAGAAATCCGAACAGCTTGACAAGGCCAAGGAGTTCGAAACCAAATTCAACGAAGTTCTTGCTCTGAATACTTCGCTTGAACAGAATGTGGCTGATTTGGAATCTCAGATTCAACAGTTGAGAGCTGAATTAGAAATTGTCAAGACTGCAACTCCTACACCTTCCGCTCCTGGAGATGACACTTCTACTGCTGCTGTTGTTGCTGAGTTGAAGTCCAACCTCGAGAAGACCACAACTGATCTTTTGGAAGCTAAGGCAGAGATCGAGAAAGCAAAGAAGGATCTTGCCAGCGGCAAGTCTTCACCAGAGTCTAATGAAAGTATCGCTCAGGCTTTGAAAGAGCAAGAAGAGAAACTTCGGGCCGCTTTTGAGGTTCAACTTGGAGAAGAATTGGAAGATGCTAAGGAGAAATTCAAACAGAGCATTCGTGGGCCTTCTCAGGAGAAGCTCGAACGTCTTGCAGAAGCAAGAGCTAAAGTCCTGGCAGAAGAATATGACAAGAAGATTGCTGACTTGGAGGCGGAGTACAAGAGCAAATTAGATCGTGCTACCGAAGGTGCAGATGCTAATGGCAGCTCTGCTGCTTCAGAATATGAGGCCAAGATTGCCGGTTTGAAGAAGGAGTTCGAAGAGGCTCAAGAAAAGGCGATATCAGAAACCAAGAAATCTGCATATGAGGAGGGAAGACAGGCCACTTTGAAAGAAACTATGATGAGAACGAAGCTTCTTCAGGGCAAGATTGATAAGCTCACGAAACAAAAGCAAGAGCTGGAGAAGAAGGTGACTGGTGTCCCCTCGCCTACAGGTGGCTCTGATGGCGGTTTACCAACAAAGCCCCAATTGCCTGAGAAGCCAGTGTTGTCTAGAATGAATTCACCTGCAGTTGCTGACAGTGGTCATTCCGAAATACCGAATGAGCATGGCACCAAGAGAGCAGCTGAAGAGGAAAGTGGTCCTCAAGAGAAGAAAGCGAAGAATGAAGACTAAGTTGGTATATGTAATGTAAGAACTATCTTTACGTTTTCTTTTTGTAGTCTTTGTGTGTTGGTGTGTAAAATATGGTATTGACCTAGTAAGGAAACGCGTATGCTCATCTCGCGTTTCGTGTCGCTGTGTGAAGATCGTCAACATAACATTCAGTCTCGTCCTGGGTTTGGACTCGATCTAGAAGATAATTTGCATCTCCAAATGGACGTTGATCCTAGAGAAATTGACTTAGACAAGGGGCTTGATCTCTATGGGAAGCTATCCGATGATGAGGATAGATCCGATCCGCAAGGCTCGCTAGAGTGTACGTTGAGGAAGTAATGAAGGGAACATGAATCAAAGTACTAACCACAAACAGCTGCCGAGATCGACAGGGAAATACAAACACTTCGTGACAAGATAGAAGTATTGAAGAAGAGGAAGGCCATGCTACAGGTAAAGAAGCATAATGTGAAACCTCAGCCAACACAACAAGTGAGCCGGACGCCATCGCCGAAGAGGTCCAAGGACCACATGGAGTATATGCCTAGGAAGACTACGGATCTACATCAGAAATTTCAACGACTTCAATCAGAAGAAGAGGCTACCTCCACTTTATCAAGCTCTTCCTCGACTAAATCATCAAAAGTGTCGGAACTTGCTGCATCTATCACTTCAACACCATCATATTTTCTTCAAAACCTAGAGGAAGCCAGCAAGAAACGAGAAGATGAAAAGGCGATGATAAAGAAGTTTATCAATTCTCGTGTTTACACATTTGACTCCCAGTTAGAGATTGAGCCCAAACAGGTTGATGAAACGGATGAATTCTCTAATCTACGACTCTCGCGTCGCTATGTTGATGCTGCTAAGCTGAGAGAGTTTCTTCGAGACAAGAAAGTGATGAGATTGGCAAAACTATTTGCAAAGATTGCTCCTCCTGATTTTAAGGAGCCAGATTATCCAAATTGGGTGGTTATTGGTATTTTGGGTAAGAAATCACAACCACGAGTCACATCTGATGGGCGGAGTAAATTTGTGGTGTTGACTTTGATGGATTTCAAGTTGACAGTACAGATTACGTTGTTTGGAGAAGCCGTGACAAAGTATAACAAACTGAGAATTGGCGATATCATTGCAGTGTTGAATCCGAGTATTTATGTGAGATTGGAGGCTCCTCCTGGCGGTAATGGCACTTCGTTCAAGACGTTTTCTCTTTCCATCAAACATACGATTGATAGCATATTGGAGATTGGTCAGTCCAAAGATTTCGGTTATTGTCCTGCACTAAGGAAAGATGGTACGGTGTGCTCTGCTCCTATTAATAAGTCTTTAGAGCAGTGCTGTTCGTATCATCAAGAATTGAGGATGAGGAAGAGTGCGAGCAAGAGAATGGAATTTCAGTCCAGTATTGGACAGATATCACCAAAGCGGAATGGACGGAAACAAGACTTCCTGTTGGGTAAGCCAGACAAGCATGGGGGATGGAGTTCATCTAGAGTTGTTACCAATACTTCTGCGCCTGCTACAGATCGGATATCCTCGATGAAGAAGCACTTCAGCTCAGAGGATAAACACAGGGCCTTTTTCAATACGGATGTCGGGGATTATAGTGGAACGAAGAACAAGAATGCGATAAGAGAGAGGAAGATGCATCGTGATGATGAAGAACTGGAGAGAAAACTGCAAAGGACAATAGAAGGAGCCAAAAGCTTGAAGAAGTTCAAGTCTGTCGAAGTTGACAATGGCACTAAGAAGCCTAAATCGTTGGATGAGAAGAGAGCACTACTGAAGTACGCTTATGGATCAAGTGGTCTTGCGCAGTTGGGATTTGATCCCACTGCTCGTGGTGCGTCGCAAGGTCTACTATCAGCAAGAGATAGTGATGAAGAACGGGAAGCGAATGCTACAGTCGCTGAGTTTGGTGAACTTGCCAAGAAGAGGAAAGTTGATCTTTCTGTTGCTGAAGATGTGCTAAGGATGAAAAGAGAACAGAGGAAGCAGTCGGAGGAGTATCTCAGTAAGATAAAGAAGGAATCGGGACTCAAGAGGATAACAACCTACAAGGCGCAAAAGGAGACCACGTCTGATGCCAAAGTTACAGTTGCAACTTCCACTTCAACTGGAGACCTGCAACACGATGACAAAGCAGAGACGAGCTCATCGGTATACGTGCTCTCAGATGACTCCGACGGGTCCCCCGATGATCTGGAGGCCGTGTCCGTGGACCATTCGGCATTCCAGAAGTTCAAGCGACAAGCAGAATCCAAGAAGAGAGAGGCAAGTGTTTAGTGATCTGTTTTCAATTAGCCGGAGGTAGAGGTCCCGAACGCACGCTTAACCCCGAGAAGAAATCCCTTTTCCGGCGCTGCAGCCGAAGCCCCGGCAGAACCCAAACTGCGGGTCTGGTTATGGCACCGAAACAACGCTCTCTTTCTCTCTCTGAAATGCACAGGGCATTAATGCTGCTGGAAGTGTAGTCGTCGCCTGGATGCTTATAAATAGATAAGACAGCCCGCTTGCTCAGTCCTGCAATCGTTGGATCGTTGGAGCAACCCCTTTTACTCACCCCACCACCCATCTGCCTCGGCTCACAGGACACAAAGCGAGTAGTCCGATAATGGCTCCCAACACAGACAAGGACGAACTCACCGAGGTTACGGTACCGCTTTTCCGTGTCAATGGCACTTGCTACGCCCTCCAGTACTCTGAAACACCCATCAAGACACACGTCTCTTACACGCTTCATCCCTGTGCCGATGTGGCTGATAGTGACCACCAAGCCTTGTTTAACGTCACTCCAACGACGCTGCCAAAGCACTTGTCTGAAGTCAAGGACGTCACGGTCATTGATTCTGTCAACTCGGGAGTTGGAAGAGAGAACAGAGACATATATGCGTGTGTCCTGCAACCGCTGTTCGATAAGCTCGATATTGCCCACACGTACATCAAGACCTCATCGAAAGATCACATCACATCGCTTGCAAGCCATTGGGATCTGTCCAAACCACAGACAGTGATCATCCTCTCTGGTGACACCTCGATCTATGAGTTCTTCAACGGCTTGTATTCTCAGCGATATTCCGGCGAGCGCCATGATCTCAACATTCTCACAATGCCATTTGGTTCAGGTAATGCCCTTTCCAATTCTGCTGGGATCGATTCCGAAGTCACAGCCATCCGAAAACTCTTTGATCCTAACACTGACACGACACCTCTTCCTCTGTACCTTGTGTCTTTACCAGAGGGTACAGTACACGCTGACGGGACAGCAGCAACGTATGATGGCATTCTCTTCACCGTCGTACTTACGTTTGCCATGCACGCAAAGCTCGTCTGGGTTGCAGAGCAGCCTGAGCTTCGACCTCTGGGCATTGACAGATTCAAGATCGCTGCATCTCGTATTGCAGATTCTTCACTAGATTTCAAGATCTCATTATCGACGAGGTCTACTTCAACATCCGAAATCAAGCCATTATCCAAATCATCAGACCATTCATATATCAACATCATATCTGTTCCTTGTATTGAAAGGAACTACTTCATCTCACCAGAGTCGCATATTGATGAGAATCAACTACACTTACTCAGCATTGACAATATTCCGTCGAAGGAACTCATGAGAATCTTGGGTGAGCCATACCAAGGCCCATCTACCAAACATACATCTGAGCCAGGTGTCGAGTATCGCGCAATAGATCCAGATGACGACATCATCATTGAATTTCAAGACAATAATGAGGAAAACTCCCTTGTGTGTGTTGATGGTATCATTTTCCAAGTAAAATCGCCATTGGGTAAGCAGGTCATTGTCAAGTTTTCCTCGGCTGAGGAGTTGGGTTTCACTCCAAAGATCATTGGAATGCAGGCAGTCTAATGTTTGTGAATTATATTCTAAACAAAGCATACGAATGGTTGCTTTTTGTACATAATAATAAAACCAAATTGAGAAATAAGAGCTAAAAAGAAATGCATGGACATTACAGAGAAGGACGGCGTAATTTCTTTGGACGTTCTCTTGCTGCGGCGCTGGATCTTCGGAAATGACCAACCACATCGTCATCCATCGCAGAGAAGGATCGTTTCCTTGGAGACAGTTGGTTCAGCTTGTTCATTGAGTGCCATGTCTCGACTTTCTGTACTAGCGAATTGATCCACCAAGGTTTGGGCTGTAAGGAGTTCTGTTTGTCACAGTAGAGATATGCCATCCCCAAGGCGTCAGATGAATTGTTCATGAGGTTGGACAATTGAGACGAAAAGGCGTTTAAACATGAATACGTTTTCTCTGATGTGCTTCTCACAGGTAACAAGTCGTTAAACTTTGAAAAGAAGCGGATAAGCTTCTCGGCACTGGATGCATTTGGCCAATTGCATGACTGGTAGTTCTCGGCATCGTCTCTGTTCTTGTTTATTTGGTCAAGGATAAATCTAAATCTTGAAACAGTCAGTCTAATTTCTTCTAGTCTTTCTCTCTGTTGAGCATAAGATATACTCTTTGGATTTGAGTGTTGTTGCTTTTGAGAGTTAGAGGTAGTTGATGCGGTTGTTCTTTCCGAATCGATGATCAACTGATCAGTCTTGACTATCCATCTCTGAACTGTCTCAAGGGCCTCATCCAACAGCAACGATACCTTCATTGGGTATTTGATAAAAGACATCTTGTCATAGTAGTAAGTGCTGTCAAAGAGATCCTTATCCGAGTTGCTGTGCAGTGTTTTGGTCAACATCACCAAAGACGCATAGTAGCTCAAGGGCAGCATCAGTTTTGATTCGTTTGAGATGCGAGCACAAGTGTTGATATAAGTCTCTAAAGACCAAAACGTTGGATCTATAGAGTCCAATACGTGGAAGGTGTCTTCCGCAATTTCGAATTTGCGTATTCTTTCCAAAAAGGGAGCCATATCGTTATCTGGATGGTTCACTGTGTCCTGTGCCATTGTTGGAGAAGAGTATGGAACATGGGATCTTGGGACGGAAATTGGAGCCGATGGATAGCGGCGAATCTCGCCACGGGCTGTTTCACGGGAATATCCATTCGACACATTTGGGGATACAAAATCTCTAATGGGTGAGCCATGGAAAGGGTCTGACCCCTGTTCATATACTCCCGTCTGTACCCTTTCTTCTGGGCCCCATTCCAAAAATCGGTCGTCAGCGTTGCTCATGTCAGTTGGGAGCAGGAATAGCACCAGCAGTTTGCTGTTGTATAAGGCTAGATATTGGAGAAAGGAGGTGTGAGAGTGAGAACACTAGCGGGAGCAAGCGGGTAAGGGTAGGGGTACGTGGAGTAGCTGCGTGCCTGTTGCTAGTGGATAGCCTGCGTAGAATAGACAAAGGATAGTGAGTGGCAGGTGTATTCAAAAAGCTGATATCCTCCAGCAAGATTGTAATAGGGCTTGAGCTATATGTTCCTTCAACGATAGGGGTGAGTGTCTGGGCTGCTGGAGAGAGGTATTGTGACAGATATGTAGGGCCTCTAAAGTGCTTTGTGACACAAAACCCTAGCTACCGCATTGGGGAGTTTCTGTGCGTTTACGCGATTATTTCCCGATTCAGCATGATCTCCTCCGATACAGCGCTCACGCGCTCACAGTCTTTTTGGGTGATCAGCAGAGCAAAGTGTGCTACTTTAGCAGAGGTTGTTAAGTGAGTGTTGGGCAGGGTTTCCCACTTGATTTTAGTCCAGTGCAATCCGTATACAGAAGGGGGATGCACCAGAACAAGAAACAAAAGAAGATGTCATTTGATCACACGTTGTAAGTGCCTTTTTTCTTTTGCAAACACCGCCGTTTTCCCGACGGACAAAGAGAGGGAGCGATGGAGGGATTACGATGTGATATGGAAGGATGACCAATCAATGACCAGATGAGCAAGCAACTAACATGCGCATGGTGCTGTTTAGAGAGATCACAGTCCCTTTTGAAACAAAGAGACAGTCGACCATTGCAAAGACGTCGCTTGAGCCGGATCCTATCATGCGACCTGACAGCATTAAAGTCGAGTATCTGGTTGATGAGAACAAGCTGGTGATGAGGTTCGAGGCTGTCAATGACCGGACGCTGCGGGTGGCCACATCAAGCGTGCTAGAGTCGCTCAAGACGGTGATTGAGACGATTGATGAGTTTGAAGATGTATAAATGCTGATAACCTTACCTGTTCTATCTGTATATATAACTTTCCGTAACTCGGAGGAGGCACCATGGGGGGCCAGCCCCCGGGGGCGAGGGCATGATGTGATTATAAAAGCCGAGTCAGACAGACAAAGAGAGCGTGCGACCAACGCTACCCGACTGGCCCGCTCGCTATTGGGAGATGGTTAACGAGCAATTAAACACATGTCACATGACACAATGTTAGGCTCTTTTGCGTAGTGTTTGTCCATCTGTTGAAGGGCCGTTGTCGCTCCCGCCATTCTTCGGCGCTGTTTGGCACTGGCGATTGGCAAGGGAAGGCCAGAAAACCAGAGAACCAAAAATCAAAATCAACCACACCACACTCCCACAACCCGCCACGACCCCACACCAACCCTCCAGGCAGCGCCCAAGACGCAACACACGGCGAGGACAACTAGGCTGATTCCCACAGGGACTTTCTGGATCCCTCACCTCTGAAAGCATCCCCTCATCCAAGCAGCGAAGCGCCCAGCGTTTACTCGACCCTGTTCGTTGCCGCCCGCCGTTTGAGAGAGAAGAACACCCTCCCGCCGCCAGTGCCCACGCTTTGCCGCCAGCGTACTGTGCAACAACAAGAACACAGCGCTTGCCACACACAAGCGATATCTCGGCACTAGCTGGCCACCATGGGTGACCAGAACATTTTCCACAGCACTGACCACCAGTCAGGAAATTTGCATCAAAGCCCGTCCGCAGACGCAGTGCCAACTGCAGCGACACTGGGGACCACACAGCAGAAGAGGCAGCATTCGAACTCGTATCAGATGCCCAACACGCTGAAGAAGTCGGTCACGCAGCCGAACTCGCCGGCAATCCTCAAGGTCATACCAGGTGAGTCTAGCAGGGCGACGACGGGGACCTCCACGCCAGCTAATGGCTCTCTGTTTTTGACACAGCGACCATCGCCGTCGCAAGCTGTACAACTGCTACATCATCAGCAACAGCTACAGCAGCAGCAACAACTACAACAACAGCAGCAGCAGCCAGAACAGCGACAGTTTGACATCCAGCAACAGGTTCCTCAGTTCAAACCAACGTTTGATATCTCCGTGGGGACTCACACTCCACCGATACCCGCGCAGGGAAACAAGCTCAGCCAAACATTTGTCAACAACACATACAACAAGCCAAAGACACCAGTGCCGCAGTCTCCAAGTCTCTCGCTGAATAGACCGAAATATGATACAGCTAGCTACTTGAATGACGATCGAACAGATGTGAACGACTTTGACACAAACTCTCTTGCATACACACAAACCGTTCGCACTTCACATCCACCACCACAGCAGCAGCAGCAACAACAACAACAACAACAACAGCAGCAGCAGCAGCCACAGCAACAACAACAACAACAGTCTCGGCAGCAAGTACAAGGTGTGGCGACTCGTCAAAATCCACCACACCCATCACAGCTGCCACCACCGCAAATGGTCTCCTCTACAAGCTCACTGAAACCCGTCACACCGGCAGTAATGATGAAAGAGGCAAATGCCGAGTCTCCAGGCTCAACCATCTCGGAGGCATCCACTAACCCGGTGGCACAAACAGTTCAGCCAGAGCAACCTGTTAACAAACTCACGGCTGAGGAACAACAGCTGATAACCAAGCTCCAGGACACTTACAGAACCATCATCCGCTTTGAAAACAATCTTCAACGTAAATGCGCAGGCCTTAACTTGCCTCACAGACTAGACATGACAGAGATTTGGGAGATATACAACATCAACATACAACTGCTGAACGCATACTATGATTTCCTCCTCTATGCAATGGGCTCCGGTAAGTCAGGAAAGCAAATTGTCGAAGTCTACCGCATCCCAAGACGGCTATGGGTTTATGGTATCGTTACTTTCCTAGATATATTGAAGAACGTCGTCTCCATCTTCATCGAGCATGACATATGTTCCAGTTTCATTGGATACGCTTTCAATATCCTCAGTGGTCTTTCGGATTTGGAGATGGAGGGATGGCTGTGCGAGAAGCTTGGTGATTTGTCACGTATGGCTATCGCCTTGTACCCATCGCGCTACATTGATTGGAAGATCAGCTCCGAGTACTGGTATCTGACAGCAATGAAGACACAATACGGCTTTGGAAAGATCTACTATCACATTGCCACAGTGCAACTTGACAGTCTTGATGCCTTGGTCAACATTGGAAGAAGTGTCTTTTGTCGTGATACGTTTGTTCCAACACCACAGTATATGCGAATGGTCATTGATAACATCAATCAGAGAAGTTATGTTGATTTGCCCGTTCTGGAGTTTATCAAAGTCCACAAGATTCTTCTCTCAGAAGAGGTTGTCAATGAATCAGAACTGAACAAGCTGATAACCTATTACGCTCGCAACCTTGGAGTTGATAATAACAGCGTC
This sequence comes from Petasospora euphorbiiphila, assembly GCA_030556625.1. NCBI lineage: Eukaryota > Fungi > Ascomycota > Saccharomycetes > Phaffomycetales > Wickerhamomycetaceae > Petasospora > Petasospora euphorbiiphila. Next base: position 12,233 of record JAKTUJ010000036.1, on the reverse strand, counting down.
GACTTCTTTGTGAGAACCAAGGGTGTTTTCTACGAGGACATTGTTGTACCAGACTATACTCAAAATACCGAATATGAGAGCAAATTCCATTTCTGGTTCCAAAGGAGTTCATCGTTTGCACTAGTGAACATTTTCCAACTTGCTGGATTTGGTAATTCTTCCAACCCGTTTGCCAGGCTCTTTGGTTTACTTGAGGCTCTCAAGGAGCGAAAGGAACGCAAGGATAGAAAGGATAAGCGCAAGAAGAGCGTTGAAGGCGAAGACAAGCAACCAGATAACCCACCAGAAGATCCGGAATCTACTGCTGATAGTCGTGCTTTGTCAATTGAAGAGTGGTTTGGCACGAATAGCGAGCTCGACAAGTTTCCTGTCAAAGTCGCCATGAAAATGCTTATTGTCTACTTGAAAGGTCCATTAGTCACAGCTCTTCCGATGGTTATCACTATGCTTTACTTCCTCGTCGCAGTTGGTAAGGCTATCAACAAGTATCCTAACTCCAGACCATTCTTTGAAACTGTCATTCTCACGATATTCCCTGTCAACTCTCTGATTCAATACTTGAATGAGATCATGGATATTGTTCGCACAAAGCCAGAGTTGATGGAAGAGCTTACTGAGAACGAACCATTCTTTAGAGGTGGTTTCCTCGATTACTTTAGCACACACGAGACACTACTCGAAGTATGGAAGTGTTGGGGTTCTCTATGGTATGATGCAATCTATGTGAAAGAAGAGTACGCCGATCCGCAAGAGGCTGGTATCGGGAAGGATGATTTCCTCGATACCCCCGTTGGTGGCCCACGTTACGATAAGAAACACAACAATGAGAGATTTTTACGAGTTGTGCTCTTGGCTTGTTATATTTCGGATAACTTCAACTTTGGTCTCAAGAGGTTCACTAATGGCCGCTTTGGATTCCACGTTGAGAAAGTTTTCAGAGGTCTTGACTACAATGTTCAAACTCGTGATTTTGTCAACACTGCATACATGGAGATCTTCAGAGAAGCAAAGAATTTTGATTTGGTGGAGGCAGTTGAGCTTGACGCCAGTTGTAATACAGTGACCACAGAGCATGTTAAATGGCTTAAGGAGAACACTTCTTCTGTCCAGAATGGGAATGGTTCTGACATTGATGAAGAATGTATTGAAAATGAAAGTGATCATAACGGCAATGGTGTGGAGGAAGGTATTGACAATGAAGAAGATGAGGAGATAGAAGATGAAGAGGACGAAGATAAGGATATCGATGAGTTTGGAGAAACAGATGGCGAAGAGGATGAAGGTCAGAAGACGCCAACAAGCTCTTCTCAGGAAGTTCCGCCAATCATTACTGCTGAATCTGGAATTCTAGTGGGGAAATCAGTGACGTTCTTTGTTCTGGACACCAATATGTGGTTGAAACACTGTGGTAAGTTGTACAAGTCATTGAAAAGTCATTTGTTCAGACTTGCTGTTCCTCTTGTTGTGTTCCAGGAATTGAGATCTCTGAGATATTCATTAGATGCAACCATTGCTGATGCGGGAACGAGAGCTGTTATTACATTGAGACAGTTGGCTGCCGAAGGCAACTTGGTTCCATTGAAGATGAATGGTACAGAGACGGCATCTTTGAATGACGTTACTGATTTTGAGAACAACAAGGCGTGGGTTCAAAGCATTGACGACACAATCATCAACTCCACAAGACTGTTGAATGCCAACTTGATCAATGCTTATCACAAATTGGGTCAGCATGGTCTTGACTGTGTCAATCTGACGGTTCTCATTACTGAGGACCGAAACATGAGACTCAAGTCTCGTTCGAGAAACGTTGCTGCCTTCCAGGGCAAGTGGTTTATTGATGTCGTGGAGAAGTTCTCTGAAGGCCATCTATGTAACAATTGAACCTTGGCGTCTTGACGTTTGATCTATATGACATTTCTCGGTTCCGAATATCTAATGCATTATCATGTTTAAATGATGATTGTGTAGTCATGTCGTCGTTAGATTTGTAGCTTCCAGTTATGATACATCTTGTAGCCACCCATCAAATCAAACCCCTCTATCAACGAGATTCTATCGCCTTTCTTTAGGTGCTTGAACTTTGTTTGTGCCGCGATGCTCTGTTTGTAGTTTAGTAGTAGCACATCCTGTACTGTCCCATCGACACTCTCCAGTCTCGCCAAAATTAGAATATCATTGAACGGAGAGACCTCAAGCACATGATGTGTATCCTCTATGACCTCTTTGGTGATTATATGAGTCTGATGTATCTTGTACCACTGATCAAGCCTGACCAGGGGCATTTCAACCTCTTGGAGCAGTGGCGAGTCTGCTCCACGCGGGATAATAATGTTGAAATTGAACTGGTTCCCAATGGCTCTTCTATTGGTTTTAAAATCCTGGTATATTGCATCTCGCGAGATTTTCCTTGTTGCTGGTGTGATAGATACACGCTCACTATGTTTCCACTGTTTTGCGTTCTTGAGTTCTGACACTGGTGTCTTCAGCGCTGTGTGTGTCGTAGATGTTGATCTGTGAAGCTTAAATCTCTGGGAGTGTGTTGAGAGCTGACTGACTCTGGTGGAATCCGTGGGTTTTTGTATCACACTGCACTGCTTTGGTTTTATTTGTGGTGTTTCCTTGATGAAAGACCCAATCTTGTTCATCTTCTGCTTCTTCGAACTTGGGGTAGCCAGCGGGATGTTTACAGCCAAGTCCTGGAGTATTCGTGACACTGGTGTAGAGCGCTCAGCCGGTCGATTGTGTTCCACCATTCTGTGAGGAAATGGGTACTTCTCAGGTTTAATTCTCGCTGTGTCAGCAAGAGCTTGCCGCTGTATCTCTCGTTGTGATGAAACCAAACAGAGAGCTTATTGATCTTTGAAAAGTAAACAGTAGCGCGATGTCTACATTGCTAGGGCAACTGTATTGGCACCGCATCGAGCCGTCCCATCTGTTCGGGGCACACACACATAAGAGCGCGCGTTTCTTTTTGCCGTCTCTCATGCGCGCCCGCACCGGAAATCATGATGATTAGCGATGATGACTAAGCTAGATGAGATGAGAGGAACTTGGTACGTTGTTGCTGCAAAGCAGAGATTGGCTGTGGAGCTTGGGTGTAGGAGTTGTCGAGAAGCAGGTGATGATATCTAGATAAAAGCATGGATGGCATGGAGCAGTTCTGTATCAGCTTATCAGGACCAAGGTCCAATTGTACCATATAACGTGGCATCAGCTGCAGTAGTGATCTCAGATCGATGTTGGCTGCACACTGTGTGCAGGCTTACTCGGGGAGGTTTCCGCAAACGGCTGACGAGAGGATCAAAAGCAGTTTGGTTGGGTTTGCCCGACTTGTGATTTCAAGGATGGAATTCGCCACGATATTTGGGGAGTAATTAAGAAGGGAACTGCTAGAAGTCTTGATAATGGCGTAGTACAAGCGATGCGTGCTTGGTGGGGGAGTCCATGTCGACAGACGAACAGACGGCTTTTTTTTTTTGAGTCAATCGCAACGACGAAGAGTCGCTCCGAGACGGGAAATGTATGTACAAGAAGAATACGACACCAGAGATGAGTCGTAGCCTCGTAGGTCGTAGATACGCAGCGCGCAAAAGGGAAAGAGGGAGGACGTGACTCCGCTGGTTGCTGGTGTCGGTGAGCTGCAGAGATGTCGCTCAGTCGCTGTAAGATTTGCGGGAATCATGTCTCAGGAGGAGTGGAGTTTGACATTTAAGTCTCGATCTCAACTTACCACTTTGGTCACAAGCGGACACAGAAGTTGTGTTAATCAAGTTTGATATAGGGCTTAGCATGAAGCAAGCGGTCATCGAGCATGCTTCCCTGCGTGCCACAGAAGAGAGGGGCAGGTTTTGGTCTTGCTACAGCATATGGGAAGAAAATTCAAGTTGCACTGTTGCAACCCACGAGACGTCACCAGCAGAGGACGTTCAGCGCTTGTTCAACGTCTAGAAAAAAAATCATTTGGTGGACCAAGGGGTGGTATTTTTATCCCAATTTCCACTGTTCAGTCAAGTCAAGGGCCGTTGGCATTCTAGCGGTTGCCTCACCAGGAGAGCGAGGATAGGCAGCCTCACATGGTTGCGAACTTGTTGGTCTTGTAGCTACTGCAGATGACTACAGAGGGCCCTTGCCTCCCTCCCGGTAAAGCACTTTAGAGCTGTGAAGTAGGTACAACAGCGCGTAGCCTATATATATTATCTACTTCACTGTTCACAGCCACTATCTCTATATCTCTATACCGTCTTGACACTCGCAAGGTGTCGACCCCCAATACAGCACTGTACTGTACACTCTCTGCACACGCTCTGCACACGCTGCACACACTGCAGACACCACCACCGTATGCAGCCATTTGCACAGCAAAAAAGTTGTCAGAAAAGGCAGAGGGAAACAGCCAACGGCCACAGCGCATCTTCGAGCGGGTTGGCCCTGCCCCCCGCGCTACGGCTTACGGCCTAAGGGCACGCGTATATATATAACCCTCGGGTCTCGCGCCTGCGTCCGAGGCCGGGCCTGGCAGCACCTCCCTCTTTCTTCCTCACTGCTACTGCTACTGCTGCTGCTCTTGCCTCATCGCTCTCACCGCTATCGCTCGCTCGCTCGCACGGTGAACCAGATAACCACTTTTTTCCCCCCGCCTGGAGCCTCTACACCGCCCGTCAGCACAGTTCCCGGTGCCAGCTTCCAGACACCAGATTCTTCCAGATTCTTCCAGACTCGTCAGACCCTCCCACCTTCTCCGAGATCCACCCAGCCGCCCGTGTGGTCCTGGAAAGAGTTGTTTCTTCCACGCAGAAAGCCTCGCCTCATAATAGTACGATCGATCAGCAAAAGGTGCTCACTCCTTAAAAGCGCCACAACACCACTTCTCCCTCAGGTGTCGGCTTCTGTGCAGACCCCTGTGGCTCCGTCCTTCAAGAGCATCCTCTCATCTCATCTGGTGCCCCAACTCGTGTGTGCGTTCTGACCTCTGATCGCTCTACGCGCGCTTATACATTATTATACCCACCCCCTTGGTGCTCAACCTCTCTGCCAAATCACAGTATCACCACGCTACGTTCCCAGCTGTCATCACCTGCCGAGCTCACCTTGTATGTCCGTGACTCCTGTGCTTCTCTCATAGTGAAATTTTTGTGCCAGCCGCCAGTTGACTACGAAAGATGGTCTCCCAGCAACAGAGCCCCGGCCCAGACGTGAGCTCTTCTCCTAGCCATCCTGCATCCACAAGCGACCATCCCGCTGCCATCGAGACGAAGCAAGATCCAGATTTCGCTGCTCCAGATGGTCTCCAAGAAGTAGAAACACACAACAACGATGCTCATACACCTGCCAATGCCACCGTCGTCTCTGATGTGGTCAAGCCTAAGGACACAAAGAAAGAGCAACCGGCAAACGCAAAGGGACTACACACTGTGTTCATCCACAAGCTCTATAACATGCTGGAAGACGATGAATTGAAACATCTCATATGGTGGACACCTTCGAACGAGTCCTTTGTCATTGTGCCAGGGGAAGAATTCAGTCGTGCGCTCTCACAGTACTTCAAGCATACAAACGTTGCATCTTTTGTCAGACAACTGAACATGTATGGTTTCCACAAAGTCAGTGACATCAACAGTACAACTGAGCCAAGTGATATTCCCACCTGGGAGTTCCGCCACAGTTCTGGATGTTTCAGAAAGGGAGACGTGGATAGCTTGAAGCAAATCAAGAGAAGATCATCCAAGCACACATCGAGCAGAACTGCACATCTAGATAGTGGTATCGTGTCAGATACTGAGATGAGCTCGGAAAGAAGTAATTCACTCACAGATTATCCACAGGATCCAAACACAGTTGACCCTATGCTCAATGTTAGATTGGCAGAGCTGGGCCATAGTTTGGGTGCACTGAGGCACGAGCATGCTAGACTCCAACTTCGATACGACACTGCTATTTCCGATATGAGGAAAACAAACATGGATATGGTCTACCTCTTGGACATCATGCAAAAGCTTATACACTCCAATCCAGCAGAAGAAGATTCCCCAGCTGATCAACTTCTCAGCCCCAAGCCAGTAGCTACAGGTGTTGATGAGATTGCCTCCCCAGGATCGGGATCGAGATCACAACAAACACAGCAAACACATTCGCCACAGCAGCAACAACAGCAACAACAACAGCAACAACTACAGCAACAGCAGACATACTCACTGAGCGATATGGAAAGAGATATTTCTCGTTTTAGAGCTTCCATCATCCAACGCGCTGCTACAAAGGACCAATTTGATCAGTACGCTGGTGGATTTGCTCCGTTTTACCAAATGGACCCTGCTTCGAGACCAAATACATTCCCTCCACAACAAGTTGGTGGTGGAAACCAACCTCCCGCTGAACCACAGGCTATGAATGCCAATGCACCAGGATATCCATACCCTTACCCATACCCATACCCCAATCCACAGCAATCTCGACCTTATCCACAGGGTATTCCTCCTCAACATGTTGTATTTGCACCACAGGCTGTACAGCAGATGGTACATGACCCATTCCACTCTGACAGAAGGTCGCCACGAGCATCTAGGACAATGTCAATATTATGTGATCCACTCCAACCCTCCATCAGTTCAGCTGCCGGTTCTCCTTCAAGCATGAGCTACCAACAGCGTGGATCCGTCACCAGCATACCACCAGAACCAAGTACTAGCTATGGAGAATACAAATCTCCCCGGATCATTACATCGCATACGCCCGAACCGCAACAAGTCGCCTACAGGATGTCTCCAGCTCCACCACCAGGTAACCGTGACCAACGTTCTGGTTCCTTCCCAGGAATCATGGCACACAATGCCCTTCGAGGTGAAGGTCTCATGAGGAAGAGACAGGGCTCACACGAGACTGCAGATCTGAGAAGTATGGATAACCCACCAAGAAGTGTTCCAGATGACGGACCAGCAGCACCAGGTATGAAGCTCAGGTCCCTAAGCTCAACAGTCATTGGAGAATCAAGGCCAGCACAAGTGCCAAACTCTGGTGTCTATGCATTGTTGAACCCTGAGAGGAGAGACTCGGTATCTGCGTTACCACCACCTAAAAAGGCCAGAAACGCTTGACGTGGTGGCATAACATGTATATTCTGACAATTGATGTATCCTGTACTATCCTTAACACATTATCAACTACGAATTAAAGACTATTTGTATACCTAGTATCTCTAATACATTGCGAAATTTGGATTATCTTCCTCTTTTCTTCACATTTCTGTTCTGAATCACTCGGTCCCAAAACCACAATTTTTTTTTCGAGAACAGGTCCCTTGGCCCAGTTGGTTAAGGCGTGGTGCTAATAACGCCAAGATCAGCAGTTCGATCCTGCTAGGGACCATTTCTTTTTTGCAACTTGGATATTTGAGCTGTTGGCTCTGATTGGCTGGTTTTCTTGCATTTGGGTTTTTTTTCTGGTTTAGAATGTCTTTTGAGTGCTGGATGATTTGGGAAAAGGTTCCTAATTTCCTAATCGCCGATCTCTGAACCTCGTAAAAACCAAAAAAAAAAAAAAAAAAAAAAAACGAACTCATCGCTTGCAAGGTTCGGTTTCCAGCTAGGAGTTATACATGTATCAGATCATTCAATTAGATCCAGTCGCTCGTTAAAGCAGTTTAACAAACACTAAATTCATCAGTATACTGCTCATATTCACATGGCGAAAAAGCCCGGCAAAGCAAAAGAGGTACCGCCCTCTCCTTCGCCCGCTTCTAAAGGAAAGAAGGGAAAGAACGCAGAGCCTCCAGCACCCACAAAGGGCGGTAAGGGAAAACAACAAGACAAGCAGGATGGTAATGAAAAGCCCGTCAATCCTATGAAACGTCCATCGAGTGGTAAGACACCGATTTCGCTCCTTCATGAACATGCACAAAGATCCAAGTGGGAAAGAGTCGAGTACGATATGCACAAAGTCAGTTCAGGTATGGTGGCTACTGCTATTCTTGCATGGACGGATCCGAAAACCAAGTCGAAGATCCTCGTAAGATGTCCACACAAGCTTCCTGGTAAGGAGACTGCCATTGAAGCTCGCTACTATGCTGCAACAGTGGCGCTTCATAAAGTCTGCTTCAATAAGAGCCTTCATATGGTGTTACCCAGAGAATTCAAGGATGTCTGGGCTGATCTTGAAACCCAAAGAAAGAAGATATTGGCTGAAAATCGTGGTAAGCATGATAGGCTCTATACAGAGGACCCATTTAAAGTTGTGCTGGAAGACCGGAAACGTGAGCAGTCCAAACAGAAGGAAGAACAAGTACGAGTGAACACCGAAGCCAAGACCAAGAAGGCACCAATGGTCATCACATCTGTGAAGAAGTCACCTTCACCTGCACCTGTCAATAAAATCCAGAAGAAACAAGCATTTTTGCCAAAATCAAGGCATGTTCGATTTCCGCAAAAAGTATGGGAATCCGCTCAGTCTTTCAGATTCTCAATGAAACAGAGAGAGTTGATTCAAAGATCAGTTAGATCACACGTCCAGTGGAGAAAGGCCCATCCAGACAAGGATACAAAGCAGGAGCGGCAATTACTCTTGTCTTTGGGTTTCAGAACTACACATGTCGAAGAGGCACTTCACTACCAGGATCCGCTCTCTTTCCTGTTGTTTAATGTTCCTGATGATGACTTGCCAGAATTCTTTGCCGATGCAAGTTCTCAAGATACAATCGTAATTGCTGATAAGAATGAGATCATGATCAGGAAGCTCATGGAATTCGGTGTTTCTCGTTCTGAAGCAATCGTTGCATTGAATGATAATGACGTTGACCTTGGTAAGGCGATCATTTCCTTGACTTGCATGTATGCAAACTACACAAACGATTATTCCGTTGACTCCTCAGAGACGGAAGATATTTGGGAGCAAGAAGTGGAAAGCCTTATCTCTATCTACGGTCAAGATAAGATTCAGAGACAGAGTGAAGGGGTGCTTTATTACAAGTTTAGTGACTACTTGTCTTTAACTGTGTTCAGACCTGAAGGGTATCCATATCAACTTGCCGGATTGTTACTTTCTACTCCAGATAAGACGATGAAGCTTCCGAACTATGTGAAGCTAAAGCTGGTTTCTAAGCTTGCATCATATGCAGCACAACACCTGATTGGGGACTGTTACATCTTTTCACTGGTTGACTGGTTGGAAACCAACAGTGCCTCCATTATCGAAAATCCTGGACCACTGCTTGATTCTACTAATGCAAATGATAAGGTCGCCACTGAGCCGTCAAATGAGAATGAAAAGAAGGCTCGGCGCTTTTTCCGTTCCAACCCTGACATGAACTTCATCAAGGCGGATTACGAGCGAAGACAAAAATCTGCCGAACTACAAAAGATGTTGAAGCAGAGAACTGCACTCCCTGCATGGAGCGAGAGAGATAATCTGATGAAAATCGTCAACTCTCATAAAGTCAGCTTGATCACTGGTGAAACAGGTTCTGGAAAATCCACGCAATTGGTTCAGTTCATTTTAGATGACTTATACGCCAAAGGTGATTATAAAACACAAATTCTCTGTACACAACCAAGAAGAATTTCGGCTATTGGACTTGCTGAGAGAGTATCTGATGAGCGTGTTTCGAAGTGCGGTGAAGAAGTTGGGTACGTTATCAGAGGAACCAACAAGTCGAACAAAAACACAAGAATCAAGTTCATGACCACGGGTATTCTTGTGAAATTTCTTCAAGGAGATAATGAATTTTTGAATAACACCATCTTGGTTATTGATGAAGTGCATGAGAGGTCGATGGAAACGGATCTTATTATCATCATGATCAAGAGACTCCTAAAGAAGTTTAAGGGTTTGAGAGTTGTGCTTATGAGTGCTACTGTTGACACATCCCTGTTTAAAACGTATTTCCAAGGTCTTGAATCTGCCCATATCAAAGGAAGAACGTTTCCTATTCAAGACTATTACTTGGATGATGTGCTTAAGAAGACTAACTTTCAGTTGATGGTCAAAGATCGGTTGGTTACGGCAAGAGCAGACTCGCACTTCTTCACTGAAGGTAAAGTTAATTATGACCTAATCGCCCAGCTGATCGTAAAAGTTGATGAAGATCTTGTCAACGCTGGAAGCAGTGGTTCCATTCTTGTCTTCATGTCCGGTGTTGCTGAGATTAATAATTGTATCAAAGCCATCCGAGCAACATTTTCAGGAAAGAGCGTAATCCTACCATTGCACTCTGCATTGAGCCCACAGGATCAACACCGCGTGTTCTCTGTCTACCCTGGGAAGAGAAAGATCATTGTGTCCACCAACATTGCTGAAACATCTATTACTATTGACGATTGTGTCGTCACTATTGACTCTGGTCTTTCGAAGTCAGTTTCTTATGATTCTGTCGGAAATATTTCACGATTAAAGGAGGGGTGGATTTCCAAGGCTGAAGCAAAGCAGAGAAGAGGTCGTGCAGGAAGAGTGTCCAATGGTATTTCGTACAAGCTGTTTACTGAAGAGACCTATGAGAAAATGATCAGTCATCAGATACCAGAGATAAAACGTGTCAATCTGGATTCGCTTTATCTTGTTGTAAAGACCATGGGTATTAAAGATGTTATTGGTTTCTTGAACACAGGTATGGATCCACCTCCTAGTGAATCTCTGCTGAAATCTGAGGAGATTTTAAGGTGTTCTGGATTTATCGATGAGTTTGATGACCTAACAGAACTTGGGAAGTATGTTTCGATGCTTCCAATTATTGATCCGAAGCATGGAAAGTTACTCGTTTACTCTCTCATTTTTGGTTGTGCTGATCTTGGTATTCTTGTGTCCTCCATTCTTGGTGCTGGTTCACCGTTCATCCACTCTTTGGAAAACAGAGATAAGATCAAGGCTTTGCTCTCTAAAAACAGAGATGTTGGCGATGTCTTGGCTACAGCACTTGTTGTGAAAGCATACCTCGAAATGCCTTCAGGAAAGGAAAAAACGAAATTTCTTACCGAGAACTGTCTGTCGTATATGAAGCTCACGGAAATCAGATCATCTATTGTGCAATACGAGACTATTCTTGAGGATATTGGATTCTTGCCATTGAACTACAAAAAGAGAAACGCATACTTGAACAGAAATGGCTCCAATATGGTAGTGATGAAATCTCTTCTCACAGGAGCGTTCTATCCACATCTCGCTAGGGTTCAGCTACCGGACCCAAAGTATTTGAACACTTCTGCTGGTTCGGTCCAGGTTGATCCTGATGCGCGATCCATCAAGTATTGGATTCGAAACGAACAGTATATGTCAAAGATATCGAAAGCAGACGACAACACTGAAATCACTCGAGATAACTTACCAGCTGAACGTGCTTTCCTTCACCCATCTTCAATTCTGACAGGAACTCAACAGTTAACGGTGTCCCAGATTAATGGGCTCAGTGAATTGACTAGTGAGAGAGAAGATGGATTGATTGAGTTTGAAAAGTTGCAAAAGATTAAGATTGATTTGACTCCCCGGAGTGATATATCAGTTGCCAGTTGTCTGAGACAGCCCTTTGCAGTTTATACATCCTCCACTGTTACAACGAAATTGTTCCTGAGAGATGTCACACCAACCACAACATTGGCAGCTCTACTCTTTGGTGGACCATTCTCATATGATTTGTCTTCTATTGGAACTGGGAAACCATCGCCTGGTATTGTGATGGACTCATGGCTCCCTATCAGAACCTGGAGTAAGAATGCAGTGCTAGTGAAAGAGCTGAGAACTATGCTAGATAAGGCAATCAGTGACAAGCTTGAGAACCCATCTTACGAGTCCGTTGAGACCACTAACCCAAGCGATAGCATTTTGCTTTTGATTGATGATTTGCTTGACTCTGACATCTGATGCAATGTGGTTCATATTTCCCGATGTTTGGAAAGACCTTGGCTGGTCTCTTCATCTTAGGCTCTACAATGAAAGACCTCCTGAAACTTCTTCAGCGGTATTAAATACTCAATTCTCAAAGGCTTTCTGGATACACTGTTAACTGTAGTTATCAATGAACTGTATAACCTGATTGCTTTCCGCACAGTCCAGAATTGATAACAATTGAAGGCATCACTAAACTATGCTCATGTAGCTGTCCCTTTACCTCCGGCAGGTCTTGAACGCCAAATGCAGGGTTGCGTCTCTTGGGTGAGACAAAGTCTGCTAACATCCTTAAGGCCGTTAGAGAACACTTGGAAAAGGACTACCCATTCGCTGTTGTTGAAGGTGACGGTGTCTCTATCATGTCC
>JAKTUJ010000035.1:0-84991 GCA_030556625.1 Petasospora euphorbiiphila | reverse complement strand
TGAACCACCCAGGTCAGATCTCTGCTGGTTACTCTCCAGTTTTGGACTGTCACACTGCCCACATTGCTTGTAAGTTTGACACCTTGTTGGAGAAGATTGACAGACGTTCCGGTAAGAAGCTCGAGGAGAACCCTAAGTTCGTCAAGTCCGGTGACGCTGCTATCGTCAAGATGGTTCCAACCAAGCCATTGTGTGTTGAGGCCTTCACTGACTACCCACCACTCGGTAGATTTGCCGTCAGAGACATGAGACAGACCGTTGCTGTCGGTGTCATCAAGTCCGTTGAGAAGTCCGACAAGGCCGGTAAGGTCACCAAGGCTGCTCAGAAGGCTGCTAAGAAGTAAGCTGGTTTACCCCGACTTAATTCTTGCTCTATTCTTTCCTGTATAATCCGAATTGAAGTGTGTATGTTTCTTTAGAATGCCATTCATGCTTCTCTTTATCAAGCTCTGTAGAGGCCCTAAAGGGTCTTATCGTGGGCCGGTCGCGAAATTTGATGTTGGGAGAAAGAATCCCCTGGCACTGTAGAAAATGCACAAATAGCCAGCCATCCAGACAAACAACCAAACAACTGCACCAAAGGCTTCACAGCAGACCAGAAAGAGGGCATCCAGTGCATTCTACACGCTTGCTAGCATCTATAACTACGAGCATTAATGTCATCCAGAAAGAAAACCTTGTTGAAAGTGATCATCTTGGGCGACTCTGGTGTCGGCAAGACATCGCTCATGCAGCGATTCGTCAATGGCAAGTTCTCTCACCAATACAAGGCCACGATCGGAGCAGACTTCCTCACTAAGGAGCTGCAGATCGACGATAAGACTGTCACTATGCAGCTTTGGGATACTGCTGGTCAGGAACGATTCCAATCTCTTGGTGTGGCATTCTACAGAGGTGCCGACTGCTGTGTCTTGGTTTACGACGTTACAAACCAGAAATCATTTGAGAACATCTCGGTATGGAAAGACGAGTTCCTCGTCCAGGCTAACGTGAAGAATCCAGAGAATTTCCCCTTTGTTATCATTGGTAACAAGGTGGATGTCGATGAGTCCAAGAAAGTGGTGACAGCAAAGAAGGCGCAGCAATTTGCACAGAACTTGGGAAGTCTCCCATTGTTCCAGACCAGTGCTAAAGAAGCCGTCAATATCGATCAGGCATTTGACGTTATTGCCAGAAACGCATTACAACAGGAGGAGAATGACGAGTTTAACGACGATTTTAACGACGCTATCAACATCAACTTGGAGAGCGAGAGTTCTGGTTGTGCATGTTGATACAATGCAACCAGCTATCCTTCATCATCTGTTTCAGTCATAATGCAATTTGTTATTCCACCATTCCCATTATGTCCATGTTTGGTTTTTCTTTTTGTCCTTTTCTCTTTTGCCTATCAATCAATGCACTTGCTTTCCTGTCTTCCTCCTTCTCTACGTACTGAGTTACTGCGTCTCCAATATGTCTATGTCAAATCAGTGCTGTGTTAACTACACCATTATTGGGCTCTTTTGTGGAACGTATTCGTAATAATACAAGAACAGTACATATTAAACACACTTAGCTCAGCATCAAGTCAGGAAGGCTGCAACGATGGCAAGGCCGGCAATAACACCATCACGAATAACTGTAGAAGGTCCACCATTGGAAGATCCACTCGCAGTTGAAACAGATGTGGTGCTTCTTGTGGTCGAAGTGCTGTTGGATTTGTCCGATGTAGTACTCTGATTACCGCTTGCGTAAACTGACACATACCCAAGTCCACCACAGACGTCAGAAGAATTACCTGCACAGCTAACATCGCAATAAGAGCTCGAGACAGTGGAGTAATCTGAAGGAATGCTGTTACCGCAGTAGCAAGTGGTGCCGTTCCAAGTTGCGGCGACTGACCACCCATTCAGTGTGCAGTTGTTCACACAGTAAGTGTTAGATTGGAGGGTGTACGTCCCAAGTGAAAGAAGGTATGGCTCCAAGGAGGTGAAGTTATAGCAACCTTGAGAGGTGTAGGCAGCCGCAACAGTACATGACCAGAATGACAATAGCAGTATAATTACTCGAGGAAGAAACATCTTTGATCTACTGATTCAGCCCTCAGCCCCCATCCATACTGAAAGTGCATGGTCCCCGGTTTATATATTTGAGGGAACGGCTGCGTGGTCACGGGTCACGGGGGCTTGAGGCTTGAGGGCCCAAGAGGCTTAATCAAATGGCTGCCTGGTTGCCTGTCTGCCTAATCCAGACATTCTGCCTAGTCTTCTGCTTTTTATTCCCGAGTGGGTTCTGTAAGTCTAATACGATGTATATGTATGATTGATGGATGTGCTGTTGCCACGGTACAACAGCCTGAATACGTCACTATACTATAACTTGATGGAAGTCTTAAGCCCATTCGTGATTATGCCGCAGTCTGGTTACATTTGAATCTTCTCTTTTGGGTGTATTCTTCACACGCAAGTAGCGAGATCTCACCTGCAGATAAGAAGCGTACACCGTTATTCACATTGGTATACCCAAGATAACTACTTTATATACGGTTATTTTGTAGACACAGTGTCATGTATTATACTAAGTCAGGTAATATATCAAGGACATGGAATCTTAACAAGTAACGACCCATTATTGGCTGCATCAGTACTGTGGTGTCTGAGAGGTTTCAGCTCTTCATCATTTACCCCGGACTATCAAACAGCAGTAGTCTATCTTCCAAACATGAAGGACAATGAGTGGGGACTAACTCGGTAAACGGTCAAAGGTCACCAGATCTACAGACTACAGCTAATGTAATAATTCATACTAGGAAGCTAGGAAGCCACACCTCTTAAAGAGGAAGTATTCCAAAGAGGGACCACGTCATTACCCGCCATGCTTATCGGTAAGATGATCCCCTTCCTCACCCCATTTTAAGAGAGTATAAGGTCAGACAATTAAAACAGGGTTGCCTTTAACAACAGCTCTATCTTATTGCTTCACTCACTAGGTTGTTACTCACTGGATTGTTAGCCGTTCGAAGATGCCAACTGTGAACGCAGATATAGCTGATAGCTTCAACAAGCTCTCTGTTGCTGAACTCAAGAGAATTCTCAGAACTGCCTCACCGTGTGTTCCTTTTGCTGTGCTGGACTCACTGTCCAAACCAGAAGTCATTGATGAAATTATCAAGAAATTGCTGGAACCAGAAACTTCTTCAGTGACCAATCCCGCAGAGGAAATCTTTCGTTCAGATGGCACCTCCCGTATTCATGATGAGTTGATAGCCAGAGTTTCCGCTGTACAATACAATCTTATCACACAATCTGCCTTCGAGAAGCTGATCTATGGAGAGTCTAGATTGAGCCAGATTGTTGACATTTATTCCCGGCCTTCACCATATGCTAAGGAGTTTCAAGATGACTATGGTAGCACCTTTAAAGTCAAGGCTGTTGTTAAGCTGGTACTCAAGGGCATTGGCGATGGAGAGATACTCCCAACATTTATAGTTGAGGACACTGACTTCTACCATATGAGAAACAGAATTCTGCTGGGGCGGCGTGGTCTTGCAGTATTGAACCACAGATTAAACGGTGAGGGTGAGAGATTGGGAGGTGTCTTGCTAAGCCGTCCTGGGAATGATCTTCCTATCAACGCAACTCTCATCGTTGAATCGCATTGAGTGGTAGACTCCATGAATGACGTTTGCTGACAAGACTTATCTGCTGGGTGTATCCTTCACTATCTGGTGCTAACATAGATGAACATGAGGCCGGCTAACTCTTCAGCATTTACCCTGAACTTTCAATCCGTCATAGTGCTAAGTTACGTACAAAGAAGAACAATTTTCTCTATTACTAAATAACATATGAAAAGGAAGTATAACGCTGTTCCTTATATATCTAAAGAGAAAGCCTGGTAGCTCTCGAGCCATTTCGTATATATGGATGAGCAGCTACTACTACTAGACGACGTGGTGACGAGCTGGTGACGAGGTGACACATGTCCCAAAGGGGAAACATTCCAACGTATTCAACTAGTACTAGTAGCGCGCGCGCTACTAGTAGTAGCGATTGTAGTAGCGATTGTTCACTGAAGTTTGAACTTATCAGAGATTTCGGCTTTAACAGAAAGCACACGCTGACTATTCCCTCTAAAGTACAAAGGATCAGGAGATTGGAAACACCGGGGATCTATTACTTTATCGCTTGCTTCACTTTTCACACCCTTAAAAATGTCAGCATCTAACATGGATATCCTTTTTATCTTCGACAAGCTTTCCGTTGGGGATCTCAAGACGATCCTTGCTTCACAGGGAGTTCCTGCTGGTGTGTTGGAGCCAATGTCCAAATTGCAGCTCATTCAGGAAATTATCAAGAACGCCATAGAGGCAGGAGCATCCCCAGGCTACAAACATCAAGAGAACTTCAAAGCAGAGGATGGCAGCTCTCCTCTTCACGATGAGTTGCTAGCCAGGATCTCTACTGTAGGACACAATCTTATCACACAAACGGATTTTAAGAAATTATCCACTGGAGGGTCAAGATTGAACCAGATTCTTGAAATTCGATCTGAGGCTACACCAGATCATACACAGATTCATCATGTCTATGGTGAAACCCTTAAGGCAAAGGCTAAGGTTGATGTGGTGATCAAGGGAATGGACCATGAAGAGGTGCTCCAGGCGCTTGTAATAGAAGATACAAACTTTTGCAACATGAAGGGCAGATTTGTGGTCGGGTGGGATGGCCTTAGTAAACTCAAGTACACGTTTGCAAGCTCTGAGACATTGGGAGGTCTCGTCCTAAACCGCGGGACTAGACATCCTATCAACAATTATATGCCCTTCGGTATTGTCGCCAATTGAATTTATATCAAATATTGCTTCTTCAATTGGGTACTTGTGTGTAAGAATCAATACATAAACTTAATGTGAACTCTTTCCAACCAAGACGATCAACTATGGACATCAAGGTTGTATCACAACTGCTGTGTCAATGCACTTCCTCATGTACTATCAGCTATCATATCATTTATCATAATTTTAAATCCATATCATAAGCAGAGCACTGCATCTATAAGCCCAATCCCTCTTTTCGATCACCAGTGACCAGCAGACGTCTCTTCGGATGAACTTGTCCATGATCCAGCAAGTCCCAGTTTTGCTCTCTTGTTAGGTGCCTCTTCCGAATCCTCCACTTCGACTGGTCTGGAATTCAGTACACAAGAACTGAGAACTTTTTTGCCCCATTCGCTAGCAGCGGTATCACCTGTCTCATCACGGCATTGTTTCAAGAATGGGATCAATGCCGTTCCTCCAGTTCCCTTTTGTTCCTTTTGATCTGCAGTCTTGGAAAGACCCGATCTCAATGTGTTCTTGGAACCAGTCTTCTTGAACGAACGTGCTTGGAGGATAATATATCTTGTAACAATCTGGATGTGCTTGTCCCTAAATGACTTGAGCATCGCCAAACATGCATCAAAGACAAGCGTTAGCTCATTGTTCTTTTTTTCAACGACATAGTTTCTGATATTGGCAACTTGTGACAAGTGATCCAAGAATCTTCTGTGTGGACCTGGCATGTATTTTTTCATCTCATTCATAAAGTTGTTTGCGCCAGATGACACAGACACAGCCTTATCATCTCTTCCCTGGGTCTTCTTGTGTCCAGTTGCATAATGCTCAACGCCCAACATGATGTCCAATGTCTGAATCAACGAGGACTGTGCGTTAGAACCACCAGCGTATGCTCTGTATTCTGTCTCATCGCCGTATTTCAAGCCATGTGGAAGCCCTGCATCCGCCATGTTCTGCCAACCTGCCAAGTATGGTCTAATGCGGTAGTAAAACGTATGTGGGTCACACATCTCCTCCATTCTCATGAGAACAGAGCCCAACATGTCGATGCTCTCTGCAAGGAATTTCAAGCACTCAATCACTTTGGAGACGTTGTCCTCTCTGACGTACTTCATAGCGTCCAACCCGGCACTGATACTGCGTGCACCCTTATACTCAAAGTATACCGACACCAAGTAGAACCACATCTCATCTATCGATCCAGTGTATGTGTTGATGGTGGTTAAATTGTCAAGATCCCACTCTTCACCTGGTTGTAATGGGATTGTTGGTTTGAAGTTCCAAAGAATCAACCCAGAGTAAGTGGCCAAAGGTGGCACCTCTAACAATTCAGCAACGGCAAGCAAAGGCTCAGCGAGTGATTTGGGTAATTTATCAGTAGCATCATCAACGTTCCAGACGTATGCGTGCGTGAGGAAGCACAAGACAGAATATGCTCTTCTGAGCTCTCTTTTATCCTTCTTGATTCTGTCGATAGCCAAGACGGGCATCTTATCAACCATCGATCTGACTCTCTTTGTGAGGATGAGCGAAGGGAGCACACCGGCAAGGCTTTCCCATGGCTCGAAATAGGCATCAGAGAGCTTTGTCAGCGGGAGCACATCTGGGAGAAACCCGGTCTTTGGGGAGATCTCGTAGTCTTCAAGTCTTGGAAGGTCCATGTCCATCTCTTACTTCCTTGTTCTTCTTCCTTGTATCTGAAGATGTGGGAGTACAAGAACAGAAATGGGAAAAAAGATGTGGCTTTGCGCTGATCAGTTGATGGTAAAAGCGTGAAAGCCTCATTATGCCAGAAAATACACAATGAAAGTCTCTCAGTTCTAGGCTCGGGGCTCAGCGGCTCAGCGGTCGCGCGGTCATCGCCCCGGAGACTGGAAAAGCTCGGGAACCCGATGGAAGTTTCCTCTTTGGGGAGTTTATCCTTCTTTCCAGAGCTGCTGCTGCTGTAATTAATTAATTAATCAATTGTACTAGAACTACAGTTATAATTAGAATAGTGATTAGTAGGTTATCTGATGTACAAAAAGAAATGTGTAATATTGTCATCATACCGATTCACTACCAAATCGGTCTTAGTCGGGTCTTGATCGGTCTTCATCTGTATTGCAATAGCCAGCTACTGTTGCTGCTTCCCAAACTTCTTCTGTAACAGTTCCACCAAACTATGTCCCTCTGGTCTCACTACTCGCTTCTCATAGGAGAAGTAAGCTGCGGTTCCAACGGCAATACCAAAGATTGGGTCAAGGTATCTGAGTGAGGTTAGTATTGTAAACGATAAAGATGAAGACCATTTGAAGCTGCTCAAATGACAAAGACATACTTGGATATAAGATATCTGTTCATTCTGAGGATAACAGTGATAAGGAAATATTCTAGAAACCTCGTCTGAAAGCCTCTTTTCCTCATCAAAGTGCTGTCAAAGTGTCCTTGTCATTATCGATTCATGGCGTTGATTCTTAATGTGTGGTGTCCGGGTGAGATCATCGTCAATCATCATAACTTTACGCGTCTTCCCAGTTCCCACTTTCACGTGTTATGCTTATTCCAAAGGTATCTGAGGAATTCCTTCCATAGAGGCGAATAACTGTACAGTGATGAACGTACCTGAACCTTCCAACGTGCCGGAATACACACTCAACTCGGTGCCCGTGCGCATCAGATACACGGGACCACACTCTTTACAACATTTTGACAAGACACAGGAGACAAAGACAGATGGGTGCGAGATTGTGACGTATCTGCGTGGACGTAAGCTCACTGGTGAAAGACTAGCATTGGGGAAAGCCGTGGTGATAACAAGAGAGTATGACGATTTGAAAGTGGTTGGTACTATCAAGGAGAATGAGAGTATATGGTTTGAAAGAGAGGGAACACAACAGGTTATGCCTCAAAAGATTGTGGAGATGCAAGAATTGGCAGAGCTGATCCACTCATGACGTGGATATCAATTCTAATCACAGCGACTTCCAATAGTCTCAACTTTCAAGTAGTTTGGTAAAATCATTAGTAGAGATCAAAATTAAATAGACAATGTGAGTTCCGGTACCGGTACCGGCACCGGCTTGCGCGTTTCTCGCACCCAAAGCGAATAATCAACTACAATCTGTGATAACCGCATAGCATCACTTGCAACACATTTCTATAAGGCAAAAGAGATATTCAGAGACAAGGAGAGGGAAGAGCACCGAGATAAATGTCAGGGACGTGTGATATCGTCTCAGGAGTACCTTTGAACGCTGGTATGGTGGCCACAGCCCGTCATAAGGATGTGATCACTTTCATGTCAACAAAAGAAGAAGCACCACAAGCACACCTTCCCTTCCCACACGAGATCCTTCTCAAGATTTTCCAGCATCTTGACCACGCAGAGCTGGTGTCGCTCTCGCTCTGCGATCGTGCGTTGAGAAACCTGCTGAGGCCCTATGTGTTTGCCCACGTCACAGTCAATTGGGATTTCATCCTAAGCAAATACCCACACTTGCTAAACAAGGCACGCAAAAGAGGAAGAGATGGTGAAACCAAGGAAGATGTTAAGATCCCAGAGAGAGGAGATGATATGGTGACAAAATTTGTTGAAAGGGTATCTATTGTTGATGGGAACCTTCAACACGAGTGGAATTTCATGTTTGATAAGTTTGTTTGCGAATTTGCCAACTTGAAACACTTGTCATTAAAGACCCAAGGAAGCTCCAATTTCTTAAAGTATAACGGTGTCATGCCACAAGTCGAGTCGCTGACGTTGATGACAAGGCAGTCTGATGGCGCCGCCATTTTCAACTTGAACCACTGCAGATCATTTCCTGCATTGAAGAAGTTGGTAATCTATGGATTCTTGTTGGATTTCGATGATGATGATGTCCAAGGGTTGAATGTAAAAGTAAAAGAATTGGACTTGGTCAACTGCTCGTGGAATTACCCATTCCAACTCAAGTCGTTTGGATCTGATATCACACAGATGTCGTTGACCTATCGCGACCATCAGTTCATCTTATCAGAGAGATTCAGGGAGTTTCTACACAATCCATACCTACCGCAGCTTGAGCACTTGACCATTTCAAACCAGAACCGGCTAAAGCTTCATATCACATCGCGGATCATGAGCTTCTTGAAGAACATACCTGTTCTGAAAAGACTATACCTCCTGGGGAACATCTACAACGAGACCATTGACAACTTCACGACGCATGATCTTGAGAATAGAATCAGATACATTATGAATGTGAACGACGTCAAGATCTTTTACTCGTCGTTTGTGGACGACTGACCACCCAGATACTTTTAATTAATGACGATATGATATACGAATATATGAATGCCTTTGTATGCTTATAATGTAATAATAGGTAGTATAATAGGTATCATTAATCATTAGCTATTACTAGTTATAAGTAGTGCCAATATCCGAGGGTAAATAACCGGAATTGGTCGATGACCGATGGTTGGCGGCTAATCGTCAAGGTGAAAAAAAAAAAGAGTCAGAAAGGCCTCTGATGGCATGACGACGACGACGGCAACACGAAGCAGAGCATCACACAATGTCTGACGAGCCGTTCTCTTTCCCAAGGGAGGAGGAGAAGGTCCTCTCGATGTGGAACGACATTGACGCGTTCCACAGATCGATCGAGCTTACCGAAGGGAAGCCAGAGTTTGCCTTCTTTGATGGGCCACCATTTGCCACAGGTACGCCGCACTACGGTCACATCCTGGCGTCTACCATCAAGGACATCGTCCCAAGATACGCCACGATGAATGGGTTCCACGTTGAGAGAAGATTTGGCTGGGACACGCACGGTGTCCCCGTTGAGCACGAGATTGACAAGAAGTTGGGTGTGACGGGGAAGGCTGATGTCATGGCGATGGGTATTGACAAGTACAATGCCGAGTGCCGTGCTATTGTCATGAGATATGCCGACGAGTGGAGAAAGACCATCGGTCGTCTCGGCCGTTGGATCGACTTTGATAACGATTACAAGACGCTATACCCTGAGTTCATGGAGTCCGTTTGGTGGGTCTTCAAGCAGTTGTTCGACAAGGACCAAGTCTACAGAGGTGTTAGAGTCATGCCATACTCCACTGGTCTGACAACACCATTGGCAAACTTTGAGGCCCAACAGAACTACAAGGATGTGTCCGACCCAGCTATCACCGTCGGGTTCCAGACCATTGATGATCCAAAGACATTCCTCGTTGCTTGGACCACCACGCCATGGACACTGCCATCCAACATTGCCCTCGCTGTCAACCCAGACTTTGAGTACGTTAAGATCTACGACGAGAAGAAGGACAAGTACTTCATCTTGCTTGAATCCTTGATTAAAACTTTGTACAAGAAGCCAGCTAATGAGAAGTACAAAGTTGTCGAGAAGATCAAAGGTAAAGACCTTGTTGGCATGAAGTACAAGCCATTGCTCGACTACTTTTACGACAAGTTCGAGGCTACTGGGTTCAGAGTCATCTCTGCCTCTTATGTTTCCAACGACTCTGGTACAGGTATTGTTCACCAGGCACCTGCATTTGGTGAAGAGGATTTCAACGCCGCAAGAGAAGCTGGTGTCATTAACGAAAAGCTTCTCCCACCAAACCCTGTCGATGACAATGGTTGCTTCACAAAGGAGGTTACTGACTGGGCTGGTGTCTACGTCAAGGATGCTGACTCAAAGATCATCAAGCACTTGACCGAGACTGGTAACATCTTGCTTGCATCCCAGATCAGACATAGTTATCCATTCTGTTGGAGATCCGATACACCATTGCTCTACAGAACCGTCCCAGCTTGGTTTGTGCGTATCACTGACATCATCCCAGACATGTTGAACAATGTCGAGAAGACAAGATGGGTGCCATCCGTCATCAAGGAGAAGAGATTCTCCAACTGGATTGCCAACGCTCGTGACTGGAACGTGTCAAGAAACCGTTACTGGGGTACACCTATCCCGCTGTGGGTTTCTGAAGACTTTGAAGAGGTTGTCTGTGTGGGTTCTATCGAGGAGCTCAAGAAACTCTCTGGCAGAGACGACATTACGGATTTGCACAGAGATAAGATTGACGATATCACCATCCCTTCGCAAAAGGGTAACGGTGTCTTGAGAAGAATTGAAGAGGTGTTTGACTGTTGGTTCGAGTCTGGTTCGATGCCATATGCATCTGGTCACTATCCATTTGAGAACAAGCAGAAATTCCACGACAGATTCCCAGGTAACTTCATCTCTGAAGGTTTGGACCAGACTAGAGGTTGGTTCTATACCTTGACTGTCCTCGGTACTCACTTGTTCAACACTGCTCCATATAAGAACGTTATTGTTACTGGTATCGTCTTGGCTGCTGATGGTAAGAAGATGTCCAAGAGACTTAAAAACTACCCAGACCCAACGTTGATCTTGGATAAGTATGGTGCTGATGCATTGAGATTGTACTTGATCAACTCTCCAGTTATTCGTGCAGAGACGTTGAAGTTCAAGGAGGAAGGTGTTAAGGAGGTTGTCTCTAAGGTCTTGTTGCCATGGTGGAACTGTGTTAAATTCTTGGAAGGTTCTGTCGCTTTGGTGAAGAAGAATGATGGTGTGGACTTCAAGCACGACTCCTCCATCTCTTCCGACAACGTTATGGACAAGTGGATCTTGGCATCCTTGCAGTCTTTGATCAAGTTTATTCACCAAGAGATGGAAGAATACAGACTTTACACTGTTGTTCCAAGACTTTTGGGATTCATTGACGAGTTGACAAACTGGTACATTAGATTCAACAGACGTCGTCTCAAAGGTGAAGTTTCCCTCAAGGACACCAAGGAGTCTCTCAACACTTTGACCGAGGCTCTCTTTGTCATGGCTCGTGCTATGGCTCCATTCACTCCATTCTTGTCGGATACCATCTACTTGAGATTGAAGGTGCTCTTCACAGAGGAGGAATTGGCCGAGTACACTAGTGACTCTAGATCTGTTCACTTCTTGTCATATCCAAATGTCCGTAAGGAGTTGTTTGACGAAAAGATTGAAGTTGCTGTTAAGCGCATGCAGACTGTTATTGAACTTGGTCGTAACATCCGTGAGAAGAAGATGATCTCGTTGAAGACTCCATTGAAACAGATGGTTATTCTTCACGGTAACGAGGACTACTTGAAGGATGTTGAGTCGTTGAAGTCTTATATCATTGAAGAGTTGAACGTTCGTGACTTGATCATCACCTCTGATGAGAAGAAGTACGGTGTTGAGTACAAGGCAGTTGCCGACTGGCCAGTTTTGGGTAAGAAGTTGAAGAAGGATGTCAAGAAGGTTAAGGATGCTCTTCCATCGTTGTCTTCCGCAGAAGTTGAGGCCTATGCTGCTACTGGTAAGGTTACCGTTGCTGGTATTGACCTTGTTGCCGGTGACTTGACCGTGCAGAGAGGCTTGCCTGAAGGTAAGGCCACCGAAGGTCAGGAGGTTAGAACTGACCAGGACGTTTTGGTCATCTTGGATATCAACGTTTACCCAGAGTTGAAGACCGAGGGTCTTGCTCGTGAGTTGGTCAACCGTATTCAGAGACTTAGAAAGAAGGGTGGTTTGGACGCCACTGAGGATGTTGCTGTTCAATACCAGCTTGTTAAGGACACCATTGACTTTGAGAACATTGTCAAGACGCATCGTGATATGCTAAGCAAGACCCTCAGAGGTACTTTGGAGCCATATAGTGAGTCTGATAAGACTGTTGTTGCCGATGAGGAGCAGTCCATCAACGACACCATCTTTAACCTTAGAATCCTGAGATTGTGAGTTTAGTTTAGATGATTACATAGAAGAAAGCTCATTTGAACATCTTAATTTGTCAGTTTACGATATAGTTGAAAGAGATGGCTAAATGTTTTATTAAGGAATGGAAATATCAGAGATAAATAGTTGGATTCGATCCGATGAATAAATAAGTTGTTTTGTCCTGTGGTCTGGGTATACGTTGAGACAAAAATGCAAAGAATGTAGTTCCAATGAACACCGATCAGAACTTGCGTCCCAGGTTTTGTTGCACACATTGCTTGAATCTCATAAATTCCTCCTCGCAGATATCTCTCCTTAGCTCCTGGTAGTGAAGCAGGATGCACTGACCATACGAAGTTGCCTGCTCATTTGTTAGCATTTGTAGGGAAGGGAAGGAAAGAGGAAACTCACGCTCCGAGAGCACTTCCCGGATGCCTCTATGAGCCTGCGTGCTGGTCTGACTGCCGGTCTTGACGACATTTGAAATCTATTCTATCTCTGCTTTCTATATCTATGTGTAGTTGTGTAGTAGTTGTAGTTGTACTTGTAGTGATGCAAAGCTGTAGAAAGCCCTCGGAGATGTCAGCGTACCACGTGATCAATGACAAAATCCGACCTCACACAAAGATCTCCAAGCTGCTCCCCGTTTCTTATCACAAAACCCGCTACCACAACAAAACAAACGCGTCTTCAACCAAGAAGAACAATAAAGCAAACATTTAACGATGAGATTCCAGTTCAAAGACGAGCACCCATTCGGTGAGTTATTTTTTCTACTTTTGCATTTGCACAGGGAGTACAGACGTTGTTTGCACAAGGATGGCATGGGATACCCCCACATGCCATCGATTGCTACGTCATTGTGTCACTGATATCATTGTGCAACGGGAGCGGCATAGCAAGGCAATGTACTAACAAGTTTACATAGAGAAGAGAAAGGCTGAGGCCCAGAAGATTCTTCAGAGATTCGACAACCGTATTCCTATTATCTGCGAGCGTGCAGAGAAGTCGAACTTGCCAGAGATTGACAAGAAGAAGTACTTGGTGCCATACGACTTGACGATTGGTCAGCTCGTGTACGTGATCAGAAAGAGAATCAACTTGCCACCTGAGAAGGCGATTTTCATATTCGTCAATGACATCTTGCCGCCAACAGCTGCTACGGTGAGCTCCATCTACGAGGAGCACAAGGACGAGGATGGCTTCTTGTACGTTCTTTACTCGAGCGAGAACACGTTTGGTGCGGTAGAGACGGGTGAGGTGGTGATGTAATGTGAGATGTGATTGGACGTTCTTGCCATCTGACGCCACTGACACTCACAGTGCTGGACACTCACAGTGCTGGACACACTGCTGCGGTTGATCCGTTGTATGTTATGACATTTAGTCTTGCTGGGTTTTGATTTTATATTGCTTACAGGGTACGGCTCTTTTTTTGTATGGTAACGGTATTACATTTTCCTGCCACATGTATTCTTCCTGACGTTGTGTGGGTGATGATGATGATGATGATAATGATGATAATGATGACCAATTTGGTATTGTTGTTGTTGTTGTCGCCACCGCCACCACTTCTCCACTGCACTTTTGTCATTCTAGCCAGTAGAATGGTGTTTGATGTCAGCAATACACGTGAGCTACATACTAAACTTGTGTAGTCTACGCAGAAAAGGGTGGTCATTAGATACATTACTGGTCGCCTCTTAGCGCTCTGACGACTGCGGGTCTTCTCATCATGGTCTTTGTCCACTTGTAAACCTCTGGGAACTCCTGCTTGATGTCGATACCGACACGGTCAACAACGTTATTCCAAGGAACAAAAGCGAGGTCTGCAATGGAGACAGTTTCACCAACGAGCCAGACCGGGTACTCAAAGAACTTGGACTGCGAGAGCGGCGTTGTCCCCGCGGAGTAGGCGGCAGCATTCTCCGTGTCCAACTCCATGATGAGGGCCTCACGGCGCTCTGCCAATGCCATCTCCACAACACCATAGACACGTCTCACCTCCTCCGTGTACCGCTGGAGCGCACTAGGCACCTGTTGCGAGTGGAAGTAGCGGAAGTGGAGTGCCTGGCCAATCATCGGCGCGTGGCCCGACGTCTGGAAGAAGAGCCACGACATGATCTGGGACTGCTCTGCAATGGACTCGGGCCATAGCGGGCACTCGCCGTACTCACGCGCAAATTTCTGGCAAAGGTAGAGCATGATGGCGCCGGACTCCCACAGCGAGAGCTGGTCGGCAGCGTGGTCAATCAGCGCAGGGACACGTGCGTTCGGGTTGATCTGCACAAACTCTGGCGCCCTCTGCTCGCCAGCATTGAAGTCGAGGAAGACCGTTGTGTAGCTGAGGCCGAGCTCAGAGAGCACGATGGCCACTTTGAAGCCGTTGGGCGCAGAGCGGTGCGAGAAAAGCGTGTACCCTTCGTCTGGGAGGTTCTGGAAGAAGCGTGTGATGCGGCCGCTGTTGGCTGAAGCACCCGGGTCCGGGCCTCCTCCTCCTGCTCCTCCTGCTCCTGTGCCTCCTGCCCCCTGTGCGCTGGTGAGCTGTTGATGGAGCTGCTGGGCAGAGCTACTGCTGTTGGCATTCTGGTCTCCCTGGCTGTTCTTCTGGTTGAGCGAGACGGACTTGAGCGCGCTGGACAGGTTCGAGATCTGCGGTTCCCTGCTCATGCTCTTGAATTGCTCTTTATGTTCTAGTGTAGTAGTTGTAGTAGTTGTAGTAGTTGTAGTTGTAGTAGTTGTAGTTGTAGTAGTTGTAGTGTAGTTGATGTCTCTCGAGATCGAATGAACACTTTGCAGTCACAGTCACAGCGCTGAGGAACCCCGCCGGTGCAAGAAGCCGCGCCTGGCCTTTTCGCCTGGAAAGGAGAAAACGGGAGGAGCCACAGTCAGGGAGAGGCGGCTTTTCGGCTTTGCCACCGGCTTTGAAGACGTTTGGGCCACTGGAAAATTGGCATTGCCGAATGCGGTTATTTCCGACCGGCGAGGACACATTATTCATCCGTTACGTAATTAATGGGGGAAGAAAAGATGCACACCGAGAACCGAACGGGAAACCTTCTGTGCCAGAGGTTACCCGGTGGGGAGGCCGACTACCTGAGCAGATAGACAAGGAGCTATACCACTATCATACACACACATTGCCATCCACCGCCGGTTAAGATCACCACACACGAACCATGGCCGAGGTGTCTTCTGTCCCAGACACACCCTACGTTCCGAAGACGTTCACACCGGGACTCCTCTCTGCCCTCATCGTCTCGCTCTTCCTCCTTGCCATCTTGGTCACAGCCATCTCATGGCTCTCGTCGCTCGACATCAGTTACGGTGCATTGGAGAGAAAAGTGGATAGCAACAAGAAGACACAGTGATGGTGCTGACAGTCTGGCATACTCGTTACAACCACCTTGCTTGTCGGTATAAGTTGAGAGGTGGATACAAGAGTGATTCTCTGTACATGACCGACATCATATCATCCATGTAATCTGCACATGCACTATTCTCTCTGTTTCAATTCTTAATGAATAATCTATGTTGTTTGTTATAATCTACAATTTGTACACTTGTTTATAACATGCAGAAACTAAAACTCAGTAGACATAAGGAACAATCTTGTAAGGAACCTGCTTCTCATACTCCTCCCACGCCTTTCCATACTTGTCTCTACACTTTGTCTCATCCCTCGTTTGTCTATGCAACAACAATGATGCAAAATAGACAACGTAGAAATACGTTAATGGCGTAACAGCCCCTGTAGGTAAACACCACGAAAGCGCATGCAACCAATCTCCAAAGTAATTGATATGCTGCGATAAACTCCACCAACCATCGCACAAGAGCTTAGTTGACCGCTCAGTCTGGATAGACTTCATGTGTTGCAATTGTCCCTGGCGGAATGCATTCTTTTGGTTGTTCGAGGCCTTGAAGATGTAAAAGCCAATGAACCCAATCAAGACAATAATAAAAGAGTACTCAACACCAAGCTCGATCGGGTATACAGACAAGTAACGTGATTGTAACGAATATGCGAATGGAACCAATGCCAAATCACCAAATGATAGCATAAATCCAAACCCATCAGTAGTGATATCCATCATCGTCAAACAACCTTCTTCATTCAACACACCATCAATGATATAAAAAGTCTGTAATCCAACAACAAGCCACATCGAGTCGAAAACCTCACCATAGGTCAACCATTGATGGTGCAATGAGGCAAGATTCAACAACAACCACAACAGCATACCAGGACGCAACTCACAGAACAACTTGATATCCCACGCACCGATTCTTGGATTCAATTCACGTCCAATGAACCAATCGTAAATCACATCACCAGTGTTCCCACCCACGGCTAAAATTCTCTCCTTTGTACCTTCCCCATTAGGCTTCGACAAGGGAATGAAAGAACAGACATAAACGAACACGGCAAGGATGAACGAAAAAATGATAGCAGTCGCTGTGAATTCCAAAATGTGATCATACAAGAACACCAACTCTGGCATACGTCCCTGTGTCAATTGGAATCTCGTCGCTAACACCACACATAACAATGCACTCAAGGAAATACCATTGATTTTGTAAGAAAGCTGTGTTCCATCTCTAAGCAACACACCTTTCATGTGTTTACCTGGGAGCACCAGGTCGAAAAACACCAGAGAAAAGAACCACACAAGGTAGTAAGTCCACACTTGCCCATCAAAGCAAATGCAACACCACTTCTTGTCAAAAGTCGTGAATTGCTCCCAGTCCAAGTCCACTCCAACCAAGTGATACCGCGTGTTGGCAAGCTGATGGAAGGCAATGAGAAGAGGAGGAAGGCCAAATGTGATGGCAAGGGCACCAAGAGTCCCGCCGAATTCCTTATGCTGGGTCTTGGGATTGAGCATGTTGAAGTGCTTTTGCTGTTTCCTCTGCTGTTGATGTTGGAAAGAACGAGTGATCTCGAGGTTATTGGTTTTTGTAAGGGGGGTGCTAAACGAGCTGAACGACGACAGCTACAATATTGGGGGCAACGCACTAAACGAAACTGCTTTCCAATCTGATGATAAACGAAATGGAATAGAAGTCAAATACTCAGTACAACATAAAGACAATAAACAATGCCTCATTGGAATAAGAACACATTACACACGAATCGAGCCTGATCTGTACATCCGGACATCACTAGAACCAAACGCCAACTTCTTCACACCAACATCAACTAAACTCCATAGAGCATTTGAGAGAAGAAGAGTTAGGCAACAATGGTGCAACAGCTTTCATTGTTTGGACAGGTTGTCCGTTCCCAGCATGATCTCACGACAACAGCGCTCAGCACACTAACGGGTGCTCCAATGATACCTTACACCACCTACACACTCGTCTGTTCTCCAAAGACCATTGTCAAATATGAGCCAAACTCCAAAAACACACAGTTCGAACAGTACAGGCTTCACCTGAGGACACCTTTTGACAAGGATGCAAATGACAGAACTGGTTACAAGGAATGGTCTCTTTTAGCTTCGGATGTGCCCTCGGCAGGGAAGCGTAAGATCTCAACACAATCGATGTTGGAGTCCTGTTTGATCTTGCACCAAGGACAGAATATCGACTCTGTGCTAGACAGTCTTGGTTATAAGGCCGAAAGGGAGTACTTGGTTAAAGGTCTACGCACTTTCTACGGGAATATTGCCATTGAAGTGTTTCAGGTTTTGATTAAGACGGATGATGCTTGGAAGGAGGTGGATAACATGGCATACATCTTTAAATGCTTCATTAACGTTGAAAAAGCAACAGATGTCGACAATTTACAAAAGGCAAGTCAGGAATTAATCAATCTCAAGAATGAACTCACAGGCTTGGTAGAGCTGGAGATCCCAGATAGAAACGTTATGGACTCCAGAATTGGTCTAAGGAAATAACAATTCAATGAATGACTCTATAAAGAGACCTGTAGTATACATGACTATAAACTGGACAACTAAAATCACTTCTTGTCTAGCTTGGCCTTAGCCTTCTCAAGTTTTCTTCTCTTGGTTCTAAGCGCCTCCTGCTTGTTCTCCTTCTGCTCATTCGAGTACTTCATCTTCTTGTACAACTTCTTCTGCTTATTCGTCATCATGATCATCTTCAGCTCCTTCTCCTCCTCTTCAGCAGACTTTGTACTCTTTCTCTTCTGTGTCTTCTTGTCTAGGACTGGAGTGGTCTCCTTAGCCTCACTGTACTTCACACCCTTAGCTTCCAATTCAAGTTCCTTCTGAGCTGCAAGCTCCTCATCGACATCCTCTTCTTCATCATCTTCCTCTTCAATCTCCTCATCCTCACTTTCTTCCACTTCTTCATCTTCTTCGCTCTCATCACCTTGCTTGAGCTCCTCCTCTGGGTTGTAACCAGCAGCATCTCCCCATGGTGACAAGTGTGGTGGCAATGTCTCTCCTGGTAAGTAATCATTCACTGGACACAACGTACCTTTATTGACGGAATCAAAGACCCACTGTGGTTGCAAATAAGTTCTTCCTTGTACTTTACCCAACACTTTTGGTCTATCCACAATCTGATGTGTAACCTTGTCCAATGGGAGATCAGAAACGTCCTCACCATTCATCTTCAACTCATCAATTGTAAGCTCTGAGATGACCTGTCCACCACATGAGAGAATCAAGAATTCCATAATGTCAAGTGGGACTTCACGTCCGATAAAGAAGACAAACTTGTCAAACAAATGTGCAACGGCAGAGTCGTAATGCTGTGGCTGTTGAAGAAGATCTCCTGCATTCTTGTTGTTATCAGTAAACTCGTCCAACTCAGCTTCATCTTCAGATTCCTGTTCTTGCTCTTCTTCTTCTTCAACTTGTTCTTCATCCTTGTTCTCTGGATCAGCCTTGGAATCAGCTTCAGCGGCGGCCTCTAAGAATTCGCCTTCAAGTTCTTCACCTTCAGCATCAGCATCAATTTCAGAGACTGGTACTTCTGGTAGCAATGATTGTGCGGGCTTGTTAGTCTCCAAGAGATATGCACTGAGACCACCAACACCTTTCATCTTCTTCTGGTCAAGTTTTGGTGGGTAAACCAATCCGGCATCAGTATATAGCTTGTAAAGAACGAAATGGAGCAGTGTCGAGTAGAACTCCAAGAAAGTCAACATGATTCTGAAATCGATATCGGTTGGGATGTTCTGTGGGTACTTGAATGGGACCAACCATCTTACTTCGACACCTTTGACGTTAGCCTCATAGTAAACACCCTTGATAGAGACAAACACTTTTCTTAAAGCTCTCTCACGGGAAACGTATGCAAGCCACTGGTTACAAATCTCATTGGCATCCTTGGTGACACGGGCACTGACTCTGTCTGTAGCAGGCATGATTGC
The DNA here is from genome assembly GCA_030556625.1 of Petasospora euphorbiiphila. Taxonomy (NCBI): domain Eukaryota; kingdom Fungi; phylum Ascomycota; class Saccharomycetes; order Phaffomycetales; family Wickerhamomycetaceae; genus Petasospora; species Petasospora euphorbiiphila. Next base: position 65,094 of record JAKTUJ010000035.1, on the reverse strand, counting down.
AAAGAGGAACAGCATGTTCAAGGCATCATCAATGTCTCTGATTGCATCTGGGAATGTAGGATAACGTTCCTTGATAACGTGATCAAGCTTATACTTTGGTCTGTTCTCCTCGAGTCTCTTTGCGTCTCCGACTTCTCCTCTACCAAGTGCCTTGTTCAGCTTCTTGGAGAAGGACTTGTGCTCTCTAAACTTCTGCAACACTGGCTCATGCAAAAGGTACTGGATATCCTTGTAGTAGTAGAAAGTCGTGAGCGCAGTGGACCCCTTGTTGGCTTTCTTCTTGTTACGAGGCTCACGAGGATAGATACCTTTGAAGATACACAGTCTTCTGAAGTCCGCTAAGGAAACCTGGAGCTTCTTCACGGCCTGTGTTCTGGTGATGAAGTTCTTGGCATTACCTCTTGTGCCTTTCTTTTTGATCTTGGACATTTCTGAAGCTCTACTGTTCTCTTTACCTCTTTTCTACTCATAAAATGTGTTATAAAGAGAGATTGAAGTTTTTTCTTTGTATGGCGATGAGGTACTAATTTTTTTTCGGTATGCACCACACCATACAAAGAGCGCGATTGAAGGCCAGCTTTATCCATTTAGCCATGGTTTCTTTCTAATAGGAGATTTAACACAGAGAAAGAGTGACAATGCTAAAGTTGGTGAGGAACTATTCGGTGAAGATAAAGCCACCATTGGCCTCGGCAGAGCAGATTAAACAGCTGCTTGCGTCGCCGACTTGGTCCCCGACAGAGCTGCTGAGCGCAGGGAATAACTCCACACGGGCACAGACGATTGACGAGAGCACAGTCGACAGGCTGCTACAACTTTCCGGATTACAGGCCGATAAGAGTCAGTATCCACAGATTATTAAGATCCTTAAAGAGCAGGTGCGGTTTATTGACCATTTACACTCCGTGCAGCTTGAACAGGCACCGGAGAAGAAGTACTCTGGTGAGAGACTATCACTACAAGATATCAAGCAACAGATTAAGGACTTGAAACAGGATCCGTCCAAAGGTGAGCCATCAGGGTCATGGGATCCTCTTTCGCTTGCTTCTCATAGCCAACATGGCCACTACATTGTCCGCGAGGGTTTGTTAAAGGATAAATAAACAACTATATGCATTTATGATCTCTACAACTATTTATATTAAAACCGGAAGGCCCTCATTCTTCTAGCTCTTGCCTCTTCGAATTTCTTTGAGAGCCACCAGCCGTATATCACACCAGTGATACTACCACCCAAATGAGCAGCGTAGTCGAATGACCCCCATCTCATGACACAACCACCAGCGTTCCAAAGCATGGAGCCAAGGAAAGCCACCCATGCACCGCCTGGGATCGGGAAGACAAAGAGCATGATCTTTGCTGAGGGAACCAGGTATGAAAATGCACCAAACACTCCAAAGAGCGCACCGGATGCGCCTAGAGATGGAGCAGAGATTGGGATTCTAAAGAGGATTGGGTATGCAATTGAAGCGAGTGAACCGATCGCGGCGGAGTTGAGGTAAAGCTGTGTGAAGTTACTAGCGCCAATCATACCAGCCAATGAAGTTCCAAAGGAATACAGGGCAAGCATGTTGAAACCCAAATGCCAAAGCTCCTGGTGCGAGAACGCCGAGCCAATGACGGACCATGCAGAATACATGGAGCTCTTCTCAAGCAGGGCATATCTGTTTAAAAGCCTCCAGTACATTGGCATCTTCCAAAGACCAAAAACAGCAAGGTTAGCAGCAATTATACCATACACGAGGTGTGATGGGTATCTTGTGAAATGGTTCAAAGGTGGGTATTGGAATAAGTAGGGCGTCACTAGTGTCGTACCTGTGACGAAAAGACCAGTGAAGATTGCGGCTCTTTTCAGAGTATCCCAGTTTTTATTGTACTGATAGTTGGACACTCTGATGAACTTCACAACACCAGTGGAATGGAATTCCTTGATTTGCACCATTGAGCGTGGAGTGCTCTGCTTGAAAGATTTGGGAAGCAACGGGAAGAGCGAAGACTTAAGCATGGCACTGACACGCATCTGTGGTGGCGAACCTGCTCTAACGGGTGTTGTGCGTGTCAGATGGGCGACATTGCCCAAGAAGAAGTGCCTTCCATACTGTGAAGCAAACCGGGAGCTCATCATTAGTTGTAGATCTCTGTGCAAATCGGGAAATGTGGAGCAAGTGGCAACTGCGGGCTCCTCATTAAGTAACGAGCGTGAAGTGATGGAAAGTGGAAACCCGGACACCACCCAAATTACTTCTATGATTATTTGATTGATACTTGTCTTTATAGGTGGTTTGTTTCAATTAGATGTGTGTTATTGTAATATTCTAGATACTAGAATGCCTCTATAGTAAAGATTTATAGAATTTATAGGAGTTGATGTTGTTTTGTGGAGTAACGCGGAGAAAATGGAGTTGAGTCTTCGTTGTAGTATGGAGAAAATGACACAAAATCATCTACAAAACATATCACGCAGTAATCGGTAGATACAAGTATATTGTACAAGGAAATCATCGAAGCTGAACAGATGGATGAGATTAGCCGGTTGGAAGGGATATATCAACAGAAATACAAACATCATTGCGTTCACATGAAACCAGTCACATTACATTGTCAAGCACCAGATATTGTCATTTAATTAGAAAATCAATCAAGCTTGACCTCATTCTCCTTCGAAGGCTTCTCCATTGGGACATCCTCCACAAAGGCAGCAATGATGTACCCGATGAGCACAACGTTGGCCATCAAAGCGGCGAGACCACCAGAGATCAGCGAATTGTGATCTGCTCAAGAAGTTAGCAATATAAAACACAGGATGAATCCACAAGAGACTTACCAAAGACGTATTGCGCCGAGAAGAATGTGATTAGCGGGAACAGCACCATTGCCGCTGTGAAGAAGACCAGCTTCTTGATGACGGATCTGTCTTGCATGTTAGCGCCTGCTTTGCTGAGGACAATTAGCGGAGGAGTGTCTCTCCCAATAAAAAGTAATCCATCTAGACGTACGCTGGAATATCAACAGCCATTGTGATTCTGTCGTAGTTTACACCGTCAACAAGTCAGCTCCATTGAGATGACCGTTGGCGGCTACTTGTGCTTTGTTGACGTTTTGCGCGATGGCGTTTCTGGCTTTTTTTTTTTCTTTTTTAAATCTCCGCGAATCGCGAATCCGTTTGATGGAGCTTTGGTGCCTGTGATCGACGCACAGCGTACATGAAGTGCTGCATACTGATTGATCTTCCCCGTCTTCAACAATGGGATGCGTACCAAAGACCAGAGTCATTGGTTCATTTATCGATGTGCACTAGACCCAGGTATGGGCTGTGCCAATTTCTAGCTTCTTTAGAAGGTATTACCCCTAGTTCCGTGTGCGGTTGCCTGATAGAGCCACAAAATAATTTTTGCGGGTCGTTATCTAAGGTCTTTGATAAAGGAATCAGCTGAGGATCCCGGCGCATTTGCGTGATGGATTTGTTATCCATGGCTAGCGATATCGTCCAGTCTACTCGCAGTGGATTAATTGCTAAACAGAGGATGAAGAGGGAGGTGGGAGGGGAGTTATCGTAGATACACGACGACAAACAACAACAGATAACCACTCAAAGCCAGCAAGCAACACGGAAACTCCAATTTTAGCTGTTGTTGATCATCAAACAGGCATGAAACTTGGTGCAATATTGCGCAAGAATGAGAAACGAGGATCACAATCATCCCTGTAGGGATTAATCATATGGGGTAGAAGCGAAACGGGCACATGGCAAGCCACTTAAGCAACGTGGATGGTCACTTCTACAGAAGCTTACCTCCCCCAACCACTTTTTAGGCGAACAGCGAACATAGTGAAATAGAAGATTCAACAGAGAAGCAGCCGTTTCAACTTTTTTTTTGCCTTTTGCCCTTTTACCTTCTGCCTTTTTGCCGTATTGCCATTTTGGCCTACCTAGTATCGGGCGTCTGAAGAGAAGGAAAGGGGAAGTGACATCAATCGTGATGATACCCTGCATCAGGAGACTAGACCCGTCATAACCAATGTATACATACACATTGAAGAAGCAAACGAATGTTGAGAGTGTATGAGGTTGGATGTCGTAGCTACAGAAGAGTCCAAGGCTCCAGATAGATCGATGTTGATCTATTGTTAATCTCATGCCTTGGCATCAACGTCCAACGTGTGTAGAATTAATGTCGCATACAATGGGGGAAAGAGGCATGATAGAGACAACACTTTTTGCAGGAGCCCACTTGAGCCTTGCAAGCTAATTGTGGGCAAGCCGGAAGGTCGGAAGGTCCGAGCGGAAGGGAGCGGGGACTTCAGAAGCCTACGTTGCCAGGTTGCCAGGCTAGTAGCTACCAGGTACCAGGGTACCAGCTACAGCCTACCAGGCTACCGGTTCCCTCACCCGGCCGGTGTGCCCGACTGAAACATTGAGAAATCGCCCGATTATCAGCGGGATATGCCGATGACGTCAAATGGCGTCTCTCCACCGCCAAAAATTACTGCGAAAAAGGAATTGTGCCAACGAAAAAAGCGACAAAAACCGGCGGGAAACGTGGAATTTGCGCGCGCTGAGCTCATCCGTTCTGCTTTCTTTTCCAGAAACAACTAGCGCCGTCTGCTGTTTTTCATCGCACTGTGCCATTTTCGTTTGCGCCTTTGCGCCATTTCGCTACTCCCTCAGTCTCCCAGTCCCTCTTAGTCCCTCCCAGTTCTCGCTGCTGTTTTTTTCTTCTCTGCTTTCTGCTTTCTGCGTGTTTTTCTTCGTTTTCGTTTCCGCTTCCTTCTCCAGCCTCCAGCCCGCCCGCTGCCGTCCCCTTTTATAAAACCGAGAGCCGCCCACCCTCCATCACCACAAGAACGATAAAGATACACCACATCATAGCACACTGCAAACACACACCCAGACCGTTCGACAAAGTCTCACTGGCACCATTGCACTGAGACCACACTGTCGCTGCGTTTTACCCTGAGATACTCGCCTGCTGTGCTTCTTTATTGTCGCTGCTGCTGCTTCTGCTGCCCCCGGCCCCTCCCCTCGTGCCCATCGCTGCCATCACCCAACACTTTCAAGACTGCGCCAGCTAACCGCCACAACCGCATCTCTTCTTTGTCTTCCACAGCGGCTACTACTCTCCCTCTTGAGAAGAGTACTAGCACACGAGAAGACTACCGCACTGTTCGCTTTGCCCAATTGCAGCGCTCGTCACATATAAGCGCCAACGGGAAAGGTTCCGACTTTGCCCTTTCGCTGCTGCCTTTTGAAACCGAAGAAGCTCCTTGCCCCAGCGGCCTGCTCCTGCTGATACAACACACTATCTTTTGAAACTACCAGACATGCCTACAAAATTAGCCGCAATGCCAGAGGAGAAGAAGAGCAGAAACCCGCTCAAGATGCTCATGAGATCACACTCGCAGTCGCACCACACGCCGGCGGCTCCTCCAACACACGACAAGACTGGCGGCCGCTCCCGTGCTTCAACACTATCCAAGAACGATGCCACGACGCTGGCGGCCCAGCAGCGCCAGACCCCGTCTGCCGGCATCAGAAGAGCTAACACCGTGCAAGGGACACACAAGCCAATGTCGTCAAAAGTGCACAATACAAACCCGTTCATGAGAACAGCTGCGTCGGGACATGAAAATGGCGGTGCATTTGACATATTGGGGACAGGACAGTCCATTAGCGGACCAAGAAACTCGACACAGCATTCTACACGCGGGAACAGCATTTCGTCACCGCACCACAACTCGCCCTTCCCAGCAGGATACTCGAGAACACCATCACAGATGTCTTCAAACGGCGGAGGGTTGGCCAACCTCATGGCCATGGATGACGAGAAGAAGAACATCCTGCCGCTGCCAATCCTCGACCCAAATGACTTCCTCCCAGAGGAGCTCCGCCAAAAATATGTCGCATTCCAGGACATATTTGCCCTCCCAGACAAGGCCTCGGGTAAGGACCGCAAGTTGGGAGACGGTGCAAGTGCTAGTGTGCTCGTTGTGCAACACAAGAATAGCCATAAGCTCTACGCCTTGAAGAAATTCCTGATGCTCGACAAGGAGGAACCATCACACTTTTACGAGCGCTCTTCAAAGGAATTCATCATTGCCAAGAGCTTGTCGGGTCACGTGCACATGGTTGACACGTTTGCCCTAGTCAAGGTCCCAAGCATGACACAGTTCAACCGGGGGTGGGGGTTCATTCTCGAGTACTGCAAGGGAGGTGACTTGTTCTCCCTAATCTCGAGAACCGGCTGGAAGCATTCCCCACTCAATGAGAAGCTTTGTCTTTTCAAACAGGTTGTCCATGGAGTGAAGTTTATGCACGAGCACGGCGTTGTTCACAGAGACTTGAAGCCAGAGAACATCTTGATTACAGACCAAGGTGTGTGTAAGCTTACAGATTTCGGTGTCGCAGAGTACTGTCGTGAAGATCCAAAAGACCCAGCATCAAAGTTGAAAATGGGCACTGCCTTTGTCGGATCCCCACCTTATGTGCCGCCTGAAGTGATGGCTGTAAAAGAAGGTTCGGGTAAAACATATGACCCATTCACACCTGACATGTGGGCGCTCGGTATGATCCTCTTTTGTCTCATTTACCAGGGCCTCCCATTCCAGAATGCACAACCTTCCGATGGTGCATACAGAGAATACAACCTGACTTACAAGAGATTTATCAGTGAACATCCTTCTTTTAAAGGCCAGGACCTCAACATTGGCCCAGGTTCCGAGTTCAAGTATGCTAAGGACTTCCAGAGTCCTCACACTGCTAGACTAGCTTGGAAGTTGGTGGATTATGATCCAGAGTCAAGATACACGATGGAACAGCTCTTTGCCGATACCGCTTTCATTAATATTGAGTGCTGTGTCGATGAAGAGTGCACAAGCCACCACCAGGTGTACTCGCACGAGTGCTCTAATATCATGACTGCACCGGAGGCTTCAGGGTCCGCTGCATCTTCGACAAAAACAAGTCCTAGGGTCCAGAGCAGGTCAATGCTGGACTTTACAAGTATTCCTGCTGCTCCATTGAATGCCACTCCTACCGTTGCTCCAGTCGTCTCGACATCTTCTCCATTAAGTTCTCCTCCCTCACCATCACAGTCATCATCCATGATTGCTTCAGTAATGGCTTCTCCACAACCATCAACATCAGCACCATCATCATCATCGTCTCTTGCAGCAGCACCGGTTGCACCAGAGATGGTAGCAACGGGAAGTCTTCCTACACTCGACGAAGTGTCAGAGTCTGTGTGCACATCTCCATCGGATGCATTTACAGATGCAACCGTTGTGTCACAAATGGATAAACTCAAATGCGGAGATGATGCTACGCCAGCTGCTATCCCACAACAGACTCCATCCTCGGAATCGTTGCTCACATTCTCACCAACTGCCTCTATGGGTCGCACTTCTCCACCACCACGCACCGATGCAATTTCTCCTGTTTCTCCAATAAACAATGCACCACTTCCAAGTGTGATTGACAGAACATCTTCTTTCTCGAGTGTCACCTCGCGCACAAGTGCACGCAGCACAACAAGTCTGAATGGCTCAAAGAGAAAGAGACACAACCACTTGGACGTGTCAAACATCCAGCATCGCAGCAGCTTTATCCAGAAGAAAAAATGATGTGCATAGGCTTTTTTGCTGACAACACTCGTTTTGTTCATATTTTATCCCATTTTCCCAATTGAACGGGAATGTGTATTATTATTCGGTTTGGTTTTAATTCGTGACCCTCTTTTTTTTTGTTACAGTTCATGTCATGCATTCCTACGCAAGTGATATCCAATGGCCAACTCGTTCCACTACATACATATTTGAAAATATCATCATATACATAGAATCATCCTTGTAGACTTAACTCCTACATTCTCCTTTGTACTCTATACAAAATTGTAGTCTTTGTTTATAATTAATTACTCAAATGCCTTCAACTTGATGTGATCCTCTTCATTCTCAACATGTCCACCAGTGGTATTGACATCTCCCAACTTCACCAATTGCTCTGCAGCTGATCTCTGTCCTGCATCCAGACTTCCCAACACAGACTTGAAACAATCCGGACTGATGGTGATCAGAGAAACCATACGCTTGTTCAAATAATCACCCATCTTGGGATGTAGAGAATACACCTCCAACAATGTTGGAATCGCCAAAGTGTACAAAGGCACAGATGCATGGTTCTTGATGATAAGAACAAGCAATTCAACGTACAATCTTGGATCCTCATGTTTGAGCGCAGCGCAGACGAAACATGAAACAAGTTTGCGAAGCAGAGCATCGCTCGTTGGCGTCCCTGCAATGTTGATTGACTTGACAGATTGTGTCGCAAGTTGTGCCCTTGTGGGGTCTTCAAGCATCTTGAGAATACTCGAGACGATCAGATCAATGTCCTCCTGAGTCAGTTTTAGAGATGTTGGCGCAGTAGACAACAAAACACTGATTGTGGCAATCGTGACAAAAGATGTAGATAAGGATGGTCTAATTGTCTGGTAGAAATTGTTGAGAATATCAACATCATCCATGGCAACCAAGTCATGTGTAATTTCCTTGACTGTTGGGAGAACCAATGGAACTAGCTGCTCAGAGATCGACAAAGTGTATGCGCGTGTGATGATGGATAATATGCTAGCATAGAGATCTTGCTTGATCATGTCTGGGAAGTAGCAAATCATCTTGGTGATTGTGTTCAGACTTTTCTTGACAAGTTGGATTTCCGATGGTGATAACTCCTTGTCTTCATCCTTATCTCTTGGAATAAACTGCGTGACAGACTGTAGGTTCAATCTCAAGATTTCAAACAGCTTATCAGCGTTTTGACCAAACTCCTCCTCAGAACTAACTTCAAAGTAGTTCACAAACATGCATGTCGTAATGTCCAACAAGACCATCTTCTCCTCAGTCTCACCGGTGACGATCAGACGTTCAAGAATCTCCAATGTTTCATGGAAAATTTCATCATAATACACCAACTTGATCAATTCTTTGAACCCTAGGATCTTGACGAACACACGAAGTACCTTGAGCTTATCAGGACTTTTCAAAAGAGCATATATGCAGTGGGCGTAGATCATGTAGTAGAAACCAAGCGAGTCATTCTGTAATAGTGCAACAATGGAGGACCCATCTTCTTGGGTAATGCAGCCAATCACATTGACAATATTGAGCCAACAGTCTTTGTAAAACTCATCATCCTTTAGAGTCCCATGCTTGATAAGTGCAAATTCCTTCAAGGTGCTGATCCAAAGCGGTAGCAATAGGTCCAAGTGTTCGTTCACCAAAGCATGCAACTCCTCATTCTGTCCATCATTAATAGATTTTAATTCCGCCCATGCATTGAGAATCGCCAACTTAACTCTTCTCTGACCAACTTCACTCGTAATCAACACATCACTCACTCTAAACTCATCTTCAGACGTTGTTAGGTCTTCCAATGCACCTGTGAGAATCTTGACAGTACGTCCAAGCTTAGAGATACTGACAACACCAGATCCAACAAACATTGCAGCAACCCTAATGGCATCAGCAACTAACAATGGTGAAGAGTCCTCATGGAAAGCTGGAACCAGAGCCGAAGTGATCTGTGCTTGCTGCTGCTCAAGTAAAGACATCGTTGGATAAATTGGATCCTTTGCTGGAGCAAACGTAACGATTATATCTCCAAGGAATCTGATTCCCAAGAATCGAAGATGTTCAGCAGATGAAGTTGAAGCGGCAAAGGAAATCTTGATCATGTCCGAGACACGGGATGCAAGCTGTCCGTAAAGCTTGGTGTCCCTTTGAGCATATGATAAAAGTTGTTTTAGAAGATCAAGAATCCTGGCCTTGAACTTCCAGTTGACAGAATCTCTCTTTACGTCGTCTTCATTCTTGTTAGCAATAGATTGCGCTTCCTCATCCTTGACATCGACAGCAATTTTCTTGTGAGTGTATCTTTCTAGAATGCGCTTGTTGTCTCTCACAAGTGGGAAAGACAACTGTTGCCTGGATGCATTGAAGAGCATCTGAAGTTTGACAAACCAGCCCAGATCATATGTGGAATCCAGCCATTGAGATACCAAATTTGTCAAGATACTAGAGTCTGGGTCTCTTTCCAACGATAGCCAGATTAGAGGCTCAATCTCGGGAATAAAGCTTTTGTCCTCACTTGTTTTCACAAGTTGTGACGTAAAGTCGAGAGCTAAATCGAGCATTATGGAACTTGAAGTAATAGGGAACACTTCGTTGCGTTCTTCGAAAATGTTGATGGTAAGATCGCCTCCAATGAACTTTCCAATATCTGCTTGAACCAGATATTTCAAAATCTTGATGATGTTCATTCTCTGAATAATGTGCTGATCATACACCGAGAGTTCCTGTGACATCTTTATGACATCAAGTCTTGAATTTGGATTATTGTCATACCAAAGCAATCCAGATACCAACGATCTGATAGTCTCTCGTGAGAACTTGTCCAACTCAGCCACCCCAGGACCAAGACTGGTGACAACACTTCTCAGTGCTCTTGCCAAAACAGCATTTGAATCCGCATCAGCATTCAGATTGGAGTAGTTTGATGCCGAGTATTTTCCGTATCTATCATCAAGATAACAATATTCGATACTCTGCAACACCTGAACGGCGGTTCCTGTACTCATTGCAACATGCTTGTCAATAATCGTGGCCAGAGAGTCCATAGCCCAAACGTGAACTGTTGGATGAGGATCGCGTGAGAGCTCCAACAAAACAGGCAAAATATCACTGAAATGAGAAGAGTTGTAAGAGTAAATGTAACTCAGGATGAGGGCATTAAATGCACGAGAATCTGAAGAATGATCATCAACAATCTTTTTGATGAAGATAGGGATCTGCTCCTTGAGTGCACAACGGGATATAAGGAGCCCAATAGCCTCGGCGTTGCGAACCAGCAAGTGCTGAGAAGGATATATTGAAAACAATAGGACAAGAGTCTCAAGCATAGTTGTACCCACTTGAAGATCAAATTGAACGTTTTCTTTATGTGCGACAAGTAATGCTCCATGAAGAACAAGTGATGTGTTGATTGCTTGTGCAGTTTTGGTGGATGTGTTGTAGGAGGGTGAGAGAAGACGCGAGCGGATCGCCTCTAGTAGCGATAACTGAACTTTTGTGGCAAGAGTAGGGAATGCAGTGATGAAAATTTCCATGGATAAGTCAACAAGGGCAGTTGTTGCCGGTGGAGAATACATCTTTCTCATGGAATATTTACCAATTATTGGCTGGGAAAGATCATGTTCCAAGGCAGTGGAAACTGGAGTGAGTAATGTTGTCTCAAGCCCGTCAATCCACGTCGCTTCACGAATCCAGCTCTTCACATTACCAGGCGAAATAGCACCAACTGGTACAATGGTCGTGTCAATACTGTACTCCTTTGGTGCACTTGTGAACTCTAACTCATGGAACTTGATCATCAGCTCATCTGTAGTATGCCCAGTAAACTTTGATGTCAGGCCATTGTTATATCCGTCGTCTTTTGTCCATGGAGTAATCAATTCATTCTTTACAAGAGACTCATAGTTTGGTAGATCAGAGAATTGAGAAATTGCTCTGATGATAATAGAACTATTCTCATTCTTCACATAGTCAATACAAGCAAGGTAAACTTCATAACATCTCTTCTTGACAACATCAAGAAGCTGTGACGAACCATTGCAGATTTTCAGAGTATTGATCAGTGTTCCCAGGTTGTCCAAAGTGTCCACAAAAGTCTTGGAAAGATCTCTGTTCGCAGGCAAATTGTGCAAGAAACAAAGCAATGCTGTTAATGCTTGACTTAGAACATCAAGAGATGCCATAGGAGCAGATGAAAGTGATTTTCTGAAATCCAAAGACTTCCATAGAGTGACAAATTCACCTGAAAGGGACTGAAGGAAAGATTTATCTTGGTAAGAAAATACACCGTGAAGTGCAAGCCATGAAATTCCCAATGTGTTCTTGTTCAGTTCTGTGATAGTCTCATTGTCTTTAATCATCTCAACACAGGCTTTCCAAATGTTTTCAATGAGTACCTTTGGAACATAGTCTTTGTCTGCGAGTGGAACCAGGTTGGCGATAATACATGCAAGGCCATGGGACTTGATCGCAATCTTGTCAGACGCTTGCTGTTTGGAATTGTTGACAACCTCATTCAAGGAAGTTTCCAATAGTTCTTTGAGGATTGAAGGACATTTCGTTGCTACTTCCTTTAGCACGAGAACTGCATTGACTTGAAGTTCATAATTTGCTGCTAGACAGAGCTTCCACAAAATGATACGATACTTCTCCACAGCTGTGTCCGAGATGCTAGAAGCATGAGAGATCATGAAAGCAGCTAATTTCAAAAGTGTGATCAATTTCCACGGATCAAGCTCTTTATCCACCATCGGCATTAAAAAGTGTTCAACAATCGAAGCTTCATGTGATTCACCCACCAGTTCGAGAGAAGCTCGGAATACGTAGAGCATGTGGTTGACAGAACGATATTTTCTGTTGAGAGAAAATGCATGGAATCTTTCGTGACTGTAGATATCAAGAAGACCATTAACAATTGTGGAAAAGTTAGCTGTTACAAATCCTTCGTCCCGAGCTATGTTGAGATAAATGAAATGAACAATGGACTCCACAAGACCAACTTGCTCTTCATAGTGAGTGCTATCCAAGTATAGGTCTCTGTACAGGTCAAGGGCGGACTTAGGATCCCATGTAAGTGTGATACAGGTCTCTGCAATGCTCTTTGCAGTCGCAACTCTGATCTTACTGTGTGACTTAAGACCGCTGTGTATTGTCGTCTGGTGAGCAGCTTTGAATGCCACCAAATCTGCAGGTTTGAAGCTCATTGCAGAACCGAGTGATCCATAGAGTACAGCAAGCGTTTCAGTATTGTCAATTGACTTCAAAAGCTTTTGAAATTTTGTGACGAGCGAATCAGTGAGTTCCTCACGTCCTCCATTCCTCAAGAGCGCATACCACAGCTCTGCCAATTGTAGCGTATTCTGCTCCTTTTTCAATGCCTTCACAACCGTTGACAATAGTACTGGAATGAAGGAAACGATCTCACGACCAAATGACATGTAAAGGGAAGTAAGAACAACACAACTCATTGAGCGTAGCTTCTGTGGCTTCTTGGAGTCCGTGAACGTCGCAACGTGCCTGTTGGTGGTGTCAAAGAGGCGTGAACGAGACTTCGAGAGCAGCGCAGCATAGTTCTTTGCAATTGCAGAGAGAACGGCTTGATTCAAAGCATCATGACACTCCTTGTTACGATCATCGTGTAAGAAGTCAATCTGCTCCTCGATATCTCGGAGATGTGTTACGATATCGGTATCACCATCTCGGGCAACCTTCGCGTGGAGCTCAGTGTGCCAAAACAGCAGTAAATGCGCCTTGTTGGGTGAATTGGGAAGAGCGGCAAGCAGCTCAGAGCTCCCTGAAGTCATCTTTGCCCTCTTGAGAGTTGCCACAGTTCAGGTATAAAGACTAGCAGCTTCCCTTGTCTCCTGAAACTCGTAGCGCTCTCTCTCTCTCTCAGTGAGTTGTTGCGGGAAGTGTTGATGAGCTTCGCGGCGCTAGAGCTCTGCCTAACTTCAGGACTTCAGGAATCTGCCTAAAGAGGGATATACCGACCTACTGCCCTCGGAAATCATGCTCATCTCAAATACAATAGGCAAAGATTCTACCATATCAACCTGAAGAAACTATCTCCGGTTTCCCTTTCTTTACAGCTTTTCTCTTCCTTCCACATGCTGAGTCACTGTAAGAGGGCTGTGTTCCCCAGAGTGTTGCGAAACCTGCGATATCAAAGTACAATTGAGACACTGGTATCCAAGATTCACAATGAAATCGTTTCGAGGCCATCTCCACTGACACAAGAGTTGAACTCTAAGAAGGGAATAATTCCCATAAATGAGCTCATCCAGCTACGACAGCATTCTGACAAAGATATGAAAGCGGAGATGAAACTGGGACAAAGGGAGAAAGTGATGTCTTGCTTCTCAGGGGTGAATCGAGATGCTCTTGACACTGTCATGACTCAAGTGCAGACGCAGATTGATTCCCCATCAACACAGGCGTTCATGATATCTGAACTGGTACGAATGGTACAAACTGAAGACACGCATGTATTCAAAAATGTGTTATCATCATTGGATGCAGTGCATATTGGGCAAAATGCCGGCAAGCTTCTATCCAAATTCAGTGTTGTGCCAGGTACCAATCACAAGCAGATGATGTATCAAATTTTATGTGAGATCTGCACTTATTGGAACAACCCATTACTAGCCGCCACTGTGGTATTGGGACCTGAGTTTGTAACAATTGATACCGCTGAAATGGTGATACGTGCCCTTTTATCGAAGGATCCTACACGAGAAGAGATATCTCTAGATCTGATTTTGAAGATTGCAACCAAGTACACATACAGATTCAACGAATCTGAAGTGGCTCAGATCATGGAAAAAATGTCAGAGGTTTATGATAAAACACAGCTGGTGAAGAGAATCACTCTTTTCTTAATGGATCATTCCACTTTCAGTACAAGGGAGAAGCATTTGCAGAAGATTTACAAAATTATCATGAACGACGCACATATCCACAACGAGGCTGGTGTATACATGAACTGGCGTATGATCATGAATTCTTACCCTTCAATAATGGAGCATGATGTCCGTATAGTTGGGACAGTCTTGAAGGCAATGCTGAAATCCAAACAGTACCATGTCATTGCTGATGAGATTGTCTCACGAATCCCAGAAGGTTCATATACACATGCTTTCCTTGTACAACCCTTGTTGGAGTATTCTTTTGTGAGGAATGACATATCCCTGGCAAACCAAATTGTTGGAAGATTGGAACCACCTGTTCCAAAAGACTTCCTGAGTATTTTGTTAAAGATTAACATGAAACTTGGGGATTACGTTGGTATGGAGAATGTAATGCAACAGATCAATTCAGCAGGTGGAATGTCTACACAGGAGTACACCACCATCGTCCATGGATTGTTGAAAAAGGGGGATTTTGATGATGCTATAAACTTTTCTCAGAGTGTTCCAATTAGTGCGGCGTCAGGAGCGTTCCTCAAGATTATCGACCATTTGATCAACACCAAACGGGATTGGAAGGAGACTGAGGTAGCAATTGTGCAGAATTTCATAGGGAAGATGAATAAGAGCTATCCAGTTGAGAAGAAAGCGAGCAGAAGTTTCTGGAACATGATTGGTTCATTCTACATCAAATACCTGACTAAGAACTATGGAAGGATGGGGGTTTATGATTGCAAGAAAATTTACGAGAGGAGTGTCAAGGATTTGGTCTTGAAGGCATATGGAGAAAAGAAATCAAAATCTTCTGTTTTGGAGAGTGCACAAATTACAGTTAACCCCTTTGTTGTTCCACCTGAACGCCGTGATACTGTTAGATTGTTTATTGACTCTCGTTCCAAAGGTATAGTTGTGAAGACGATCTTGGATGCAGCCAAGAGGCGTCGCATGAGCAATGTTGTTGATTGGGCTCTACTTGAGCTCGTCGAACTTGGAATGTCTCCAAGAGAGGTGAAAGTGGACACCACTCGTAAGTTCAATGGCCATGCAAAGAAGATTGGATTGAGAGACGGGGAGAATCAAGACGACTTTGAGAATCTCTGGGAACAAGGCTCCGTTGAATTTGTTAGAGATGGCGTGCTGAAAGATGTTCCTGAAAAATTGGATTGATCTACAAGACTGACTGTACAAGGATGTGTATATAGTGATGATGCTATGCTAGAGAACTGATATTTGTAGAGTTGATATTTGTTTGCAATCATTTTGGTGGTGGCAAAAGCAGCATGTCTTTCTTTGGTGGTAGAGCCTTCACGGAGTCATTGAACTCTCTGACAGTAATTTCACACTTGACCTCCTGACAAAGCGCTTTTTTCCTATTCTGTGGAACATTCTGAAGTAATGTCAGCCCCGATGATCTCTCCAATGCCTCCACTGGAACTTCAAACTGTTGCAATGGTGTAGAATTGTCAATAACATCATTTGGCAAGACGAAGGCACCAACAGATAGGTCACCATTTGGTTTCTCTCCAACAATCAGTTTGAAGAAGTGTGTTGGAACGGCAATATTTGGGGGATTCCCAATCATCTCGTATGTGACGCGCCATTTACCATCTGCTCCTCTTTGTGGCAAGTAGAGTGGACCAGTGACGATACGCACAGATGGATACACCTTGGTCATATCACGACAGAAGAATTCAAAATGAGCCCAGTAGTCTCTGTTAAAGCCTGCACCAACTTGTGGAGACATGTTTGTAAGGAAGAAGGTCTCATCCATTGCCTGTTGCGAGAACTTTGCATTGGCAGCAGGTGCCTGGTGACCTCTATCATAACCTGAACGGAAGTAATCCCTTAACAAACCCCTGAATTGCTGTGGGATACGCTCATCTTCACGGAAGACAGATTTTTTACGGTCGGTTTCACCGTTTCTCTGCAGCGACTGCGGTGTGATGTGCTCAATCACGTAGTAAGGATTACGCTTCTGACGGTCATAACAAGAGATGTACTCCAAATGAGTGTGAAGATCGTGAACAGGGCCAGGGAAGCCGTACTTGAAGAACTCAGATGGGTTTGGAGCGTTAGAAGCCAATGGAGGACTTCCTGGACGTGAAGATGGGACCGATGATGCCGGTGTTGATCCTTCTGTAGTAGGAGCAGATGACGATGGGGACGACACTGAAGACGAACTTCCCCAGAAGAAAAGAGCGTTGGCCACAGCAGCAGACACGCCGGCACCAACAAGACCACTGGCAAGATACTTTGACATTTTGTTCCGTTTCAATGCCCAATTATAAACATAGCTCATTTGTAGGATCAGATCTCGCTAAAACTTTGATACCGCGCATTCTCATCACAGCTCATCGCTATAACAACCACCTACTCCCTTTCATACAGCTGAATGATGGGCCATGAACGAAATGAGCCATGAAATGAGCCATGACTTACCGCCACTGACAACTGTCCTTTTCCAAAACATTCCTGAAGGGTGGACCATCGGAATAGATCTCCAGTTCTTTGTTTCCAATGGTGCTTTGAAAGGCATCAAGGCTATTGCCAACGGCATCCACACGATTCATTGGGGCCCTGACACCAACAGTGTACGAACAGGATTCTTCTTCGAGGCAAAGGATAAGACGTGCCATGTTATCTATTGGGACAGTGCTAATGAAAAAATGCTGATAGATGACGAGGTTCCAACAGGGCCCACAGATCTGGCACAGTGTTACCCATACATGCTGCCTTCACCATCAAGCAAGCAATGGGACTCACTTACCGAGCATATCAGATCTCAACAGATAGAGTACATTCTCCCTACAAAGTACAACCGCATTGATTCAGTACTGACATCTACAGACGAAAACAATGCTCTTTTGGAGGCTATTAGTAAGGCCGCAGAGCTACGAGGCAACGGAAACATCTCGAATGATCCTATAGTAAGCTCGATCATCGACCAGTCCGATGAAGAGATCAAGTACACTCCAATAGATTTGAACAAAACCATCAGGCCTAATAGCACGCCACAAATGAAAACACATGACTCCTTGGACAAATCTTGGTATCTTAATCATCTGATTGCAACTTACTATAACGGAAACGATTCGTTGTTGCTAGGAGAGTTCGAACTTGCGTTTATCAACACAATTATCTTTGCAAACTACAGCAGTGCCATGCATTGGTTGAAATTCTTGCGTATATTGTTTTATTGCAGGGATGCCATTGTACAAAGGACTTCATTTTTCGAGGAGTTTCTGACGATACTACTTCTCATGCTTGAAGTGTTTCCTGAGGAATACGCTGATGAGTTTGTCGATAGTGATTTTTTCGAAGTGGCAGTTGCAGAGTTTGATTATACAACCAAGGATCTAAACGCTCACAAGTTGGTGCATAAGACTATTGATTTGAAAGCCATCCTGCTATCAAAGTTTGAGATCAACGTCCAGAGAATACCAGACGATGATGATGACGAGGACGGGCCTGTTATTGTTGAGCTTTGAGCTTACTTGTTTATATGCATGATTATCATTTATGACCACTATATTGTGTAGATGTTCTCTTTCATCTTCCAGTCAATGAAATCTACTTCCTGATGGGTTGGGATAGCGACAACGGTATTGCTTCCATGATCAATTAGGACAGGTGTGTTCTTGTAAGTGGTGTACTTGTAATCCTTTGGTGGACTCTCCATTAGCAGCTTATCATCCTGTGATAATGTCTTTAGTGTATAATTCTTAATATCACCCGTTGGGTTTGATATCTTGAACCAATAGGTATTATCGAACAAGAACCAGTCCGTCGATGAGTAGGGTGTGATAATAAAAGTGTACTTTACCGGGACTGAGGGATTCTGGCGTGTAACGTTAACGAGGAGATCATCTTCAGTAACGGTGAGAGTCCACTGGAGTTGAAGTAAGGAAAAAGTGGTTGGAGTGGGGTTATTGAGTCTTGGAACAACATCCAAGAGCTTGTTGAAGCTGTAGTGATAGTTTCTTGAAGGCGAAATTGGGTACATTAGTTTGAAGAGGAATCTGGCAAGAACGTAATCCGGATTCTTGTTTAGCTCCTTCTTGGGAAACTTGATGGTAATCGTCCCAGGACGCTCTTCAATTCCGGTTTTCAACTGGTCATACAATTTCTTCACCTTAATATCAACACGGTGGTTAAATTTCATAGCAGCGGTATATCCTGTCAACATTCTGTCTTCAATTTGCTTGTTGTCGTGCAAGTACTTCCTCACAACGTTTCTTAATCCATAATTCTCGTCAAAGTTTGTATGATCCTGTACCCATTCAACACCATTTTCGAGACAGTGTTCGTAAAGTTGTTTTTTCCTTACATCTAGCAGAGGTCTGACCAACTGTAGTCTCTCTGGCGTAGTGTTCACTGGCGCCTTTGTCCACTCTTGCATTCCTGCAAGTCCATAAATGCCCGAGTTTTTCAAGAGTCTAATGCAATAAGTCTCCAATTGGTCATCAAGGTGGTGTCCGAGTAGGATATGTTTGACGTCAAGTGAAGAGCATATCTCAGTGATGGCAGTGTATCGTTTCACTCTAGCCTCTTCTTCAATCTCCTTAGCAACAGCGGCGGAGACTGTCAATGGAGCAGTGTCGAGATGTATTTCCATGGTGCGATGATTTCTCAAGAGCCCCATTTTCTGTAGTTGGTTCCTCACGAGAACAATCTCCATCTTACTCGTGTGTCTCAGGTTGTGATCGATCGTGATTGGGAATAGCTTGATTTCGTTCTTTAACGCGTACTGCTGTGCAAGATGCGTGAGGGCCATTGAGTCGACTCCACCAGATAGTGCGATGGCCATGCGTTTGGGTACTGTCTGAGCATGTCGCTGGAAGATCCTTGATATCTTGGTGTTGAAGAATTCCTGCAGACCCATCTCTTCTAGGTATATTATTCCTATAAAGAGGGATAGATACCGACACAACAGGCCGTAGTACAGTACAACTACTATCAACGACATATCAAGGTCTTGATGTTGCACATACCAATCGAGAGTAATCCATGACTCAGCACTGACATAATCAAAGCAGATGCGTCCCCTAACAATTTGCAAAAGACTTAAAAGTTCCAGAGAATTCGCGATCTCACCAGAAGGGCTTTATGACGTCGTTCTTTAGCAGTGAGGTGACATTTTTGACACATCGGCAAGCGCGGAGGAGCAACAGTGTACAGCACAGTACATGGTCAGAGCTTAGATGAGTAGGACAATAGTAGAGCCAATTGAGTATTAGAGACTCAGATAAAGAGCTATCAATCCAATCCACAGGTGTATAGATCCCATCGTCAATAATTGTCGTTGTCTCTTTGTTTCCCAAAAATTTCCAGAAGCTTCTGGAGAGTGCATAACACCCGCGTGTGCTTCTAGAACCATCCATTGTTTGCTCCTGGCACATCGCCCGTGGAATCTTCTGGAGAAAGACCTGGGCGCCTGGCAACACTATAAAAAGAGTCAATGCCTTCCACTTTTCCCTCACACCTCTACTTTCCCAATTACAACTATACACTACACATATCACAAACAGAGATATTTACAACATGAGCAAAGCTATCGGTATTGACTTGGGTACAACATACTCGTGTGTTGCCCACTACACGAACGACCGTGTCGAGATTATTGCCAACGACCAAGGTAACCGTACGACACCCTCTTACGTTGCCTTCACCGACACGGAGAGATTGATTGGTGATGCTGCCAAGAACCAGGCCGCCATGAACCCAAAGAACACAGTCTTTGACGCTAAGCGTTTGATTGGTCGTAAGTTTGACGACCCAGAGGTGCAGGCTGATGCTAAGCACTTCCCATTCACCATTGTCAACCAGGGCGGTAAGCCAAAGATCCAGGTTGAGTTCAAGGGCGAGACAAAGACATTCACGCCTGAGGAGATCTCCTCGATGGTTGTCGGTAAGATGAAGGAGACCGCTGAGGCCTACTTGGGTACTACCGTCAAAGATGCTGTCATCACCGTTCCTGCCTACTTCAACGACTCCCAGAGACAGGCCACCAAGGATGCTGGTCTCATTGCTGGTTTGAACGTTTTGCGTATCATCAATGAGCCAACAGCTGCCGCAATTGCCTACGGTTTGGACAAGAAGGGTCAAGGTGAACACAATGTCTTGATCTTTGACTTGGGTGGTGGTACTTTTGATGTTTCTCTCTTGACCATTGACGATGGTGTCTTTGAAGTCAAGGCCACTGCTGGTGACACACACTTGGGTGGTGAAGACTTTGACAACAAGCTTGTTGACCACTTGGCTAACGAGTTCAAGAGAAAGAACAAAAAGGACATCACTTCGAACCAGAGATCGTTGAGAAGATTGAGAACTGCTGCTGAGAGAGCAAAGAGAACATTGTCTTCTTCTGCTCAGGCATCCATCGAGATTGACTCCTTGTACGAAGGTGTCGACTTCTACACTTCCATCACAAGAGCCAGATTCGAGGAGTTGTGTGCTGAGTTGTTCAGATCCACTTTGGAGCCAGTTGAGAAGGTTTTGAAGGACTCCAAGCTTGACAAGTCTCAGGTTAATGAGATTGTTCTCGTTGGTGGTTCTACCAGAATTCCAAAGATCCAGAAACTGGTTTCCGAGTTCTTCAACGGTAAGGAGCCAAACAGATCTATCAACCCAGATGAGGCTGTCGCTTACGGTGCTGCTGTCCAGGCTGCCATTATCACTGGTGACTCTTCTAACACCAAGACCCAGGACTTGTTGTTGCTTGATGTTGCTCCATTGTCCCTTGGTATCGAGACCGCTGGTGGTATTATGACGAAGTTGATTCCAAGAAACTCTACAATCCCAACAAAGAAGTCTGAGATCTTCTCCACTTATGCCGACAACCAGCCTGGTGTTTTGATTCAGGTGTTTGAAGGTGAGCGTACCAGAACGAAGGACAACAACTTGCTTGGTAAGTTTGAGTTGACTGGTATCCCACCAGCTCCAAGAGGTGTTCCACAGGTTGAGGTCACTTTCGACATGGATGCCAATGGTATCTTGAACGTTTCCGCTGTGGAGAAGGGTACTGGTAAGACCAACAAGATCACCATCACAAACGACAAGGGTAGATTGTCCAAGGAGGATATCGAGCGTATGGTTTCTGAAGCTGAGAAGTTCAAGGCTGAGGATGAGAAGGAAGCTGAACGTGTTGCTGCCAAGAACGGCTTGGAGGCTTACGCTTACTCCTTGAAGAACACCATTGGAGAGTCTGCCTTCAAGGAGAAGGTTGGTCCAGAAGACTTTGAGAAGTTGGAGAAGGAGATTGAGTCTACTGTTTCTTGGTTGGATGAGTCTCAGGCTGCTTCCACTGAGGAGTACAAGGACAGACAGAAGGAGTTGGAGGGTGTTGCTAACCCAATCATGACTAAGTTCTACCAGTCAGGCGGTGCTCCAGGTGCCGGTGCTGGTGGTGCTCCTGGTGGATTCCCAGGTGGTGCTCCAGGTGGTGGTGCTGACAGTGGTCCAACTGTTGAGGAGGTTGACTAAACGCCGTCTTTGATGATTTGATGTTACATCCTTTCACTTCTGCTTTTATTTAAAAGAGGTTGCTTTTCTGTATATGAGTTTAATTAATTAAAATTTTGGTTACATCATGTGAATCACGTAGTTAACATTCATTGCGAAGTAAAACTAAATCACTTTGCATCTTCCAAGTGCTTTCTGTAGTCAAAGTCTAAACCAAGGAGACTGAGTGTGCTATCGACGGTTTCCTTAATTGGCTGTTCTCTCTGTGCCTTGTCGAGTTCCACACAGTTGGTACCTTCATAAACTCTTAAAGTGTCAAGATCTGCTTGGTCAATCTTATCTAAGACACTCTTGGCAAACAATCTAGGATCCATTGGTGCACCTCCAAGGGAAACCATACTGTCGTTTCTGACCGCATATGCGTCTCTGTACTCCTTGAAATCGAAAACGGAACCTTCCTTGACATGGGAAGGAGCTAACTTGACCATACCCGTACCGACGAATCCAGCAATGACATCAATGACCTTGACACCAAAGTTACGCATCTCACATTGGAGAACAGCAGAGTATTGGTCCAATGCTGCTTTGGAAGCACCGTAGAGGCAGTTGGAAGGAAGTAACATACCCTTTGCCACAGAACCAGAGAATGCAATAACACCCTTGGAATTGACAATGAGCTTTGCAAACTCCCTGACAAGACGCATGTTGGCAAAGAGATTGACTTCAAACAACAATCTGATTTGCTCATCAGTCACATCAACTGCAAGTTCAACTGCAGATATACCCGCATTACAGTAGAGGAAGTCAAGTTTGTTACCATTCTCCTGAGCAACCTTGTCTCTCACCTCTTGCACCTGTTGGTTCGAAGTAACGTCCATCTGCAAACAAGTGACTTTATGCAAGTTCTCAGCTAGGGATTCACCGTTGAAGACCTCCTCAGTTTCTGGAGAGAACGCCAGATCCGTGGCAAAGACTTTGTACCCACGGCTCTGGAACTCCAGACAGAGAGCACGGCCAATCCCGGCATTTCCTCCGGTGACGAGTGCTGTTTTGACAACGTTGGTGGACATAATTTATAATTGGCTTTGAAATTGCGTGGAAAACCTGAAGACATGGGAAGTTGTAAAAATTCAAGATTGAAATAGAGCAATCGAGTGCACTTTATATCCCCAGGGCCTCGTGCATCGACATCAGCCTACTTTTGGGGTCTGTCAACATCTGCTATCACAGCACTCTATTCACCCCCACCAACAGACATAAAGACATACGGAATATCCGATTAGCCGCAGTTCGCTTCGGAGTTGACTCATGATGAACCAATTGTAATATTTTGTTAGAATAATCCTACTTGTTATTGTGATAATGAGTAAATCTTCCTTTTGCTGAACAGCTGAACAGTACTATTTGAGTTTCGGGGTGATCAGCTCGGAACGGTCTTTAGCGGCCCGACAAGCTTGGCGTTGTGGGTCCTACCCCTTTTTCCTTTTTCCTGTTGGATTCTTGGAATACTTCCTCTTTGAGCAAGATGGCTTCCTAAGCCTTGTATTGTTCGTTACTGCATAGCCGACGATCTTGGTCCTTTGCTCGGCCAGTTTTTAAGGAGATTGGTGCCTCACACCTTTCTCTCACTTAGGTGTTACTTGAAAAGATCGGCAATTATTTGTAAGTTGACACTATTGTTCCGATCATCATGAGGGCAATTAACCACTTACTTGCTGTCAGGGCATATTTTCATAGAGAAGTAGACGTAGAACCGAGAGGTCAGATCGAGAGATCCGAACGAACTTGCAGGTGATAAGGCTTTAAAAAGGTCCGATCTAAACTTCGGATTTCGGATGTATCAAGATCTTGGCATCCGAGCACATCCGCCCTCATTCAAGAATCAATAGGTATCTAGAGTTGGAGAAGAATTCTTTGAATATTCTCTAGCTTAACCAGACAATGATCATGGAATAGTGAATAAAATGTTGTAATACAGGTTAATGAGATAAAAATTGGCCAAACTGCTAGTATTAGAGTTCCTAAAACATAGATTGCCACAGCGGCCTATAACTC
Organism: Petasospora euphorbiiphila; assembly: GCA_030556625.1. Classification (NCBI taxonomy): domain Eukaryota; kingdom Fungi; phylum Ascomycota; class Saccharomycetes; order Phaffomycetales; family Wickerhamomycetaceae; genus Petasospora; species Petasospora euphorbiiphila. Next base: position 41,050 of record JAKTUJ010000035.1, on the reverse strand, counting down.
TATGTTTCTCTCTTACGCACATAGCCAGACAGAGTGTAATGTTTCAATTATATGATCCCAATCTTGTGGCAAATTCATTGGTAAAGATAATAGTTATACAAAACTATATCACTTCTTTGGTTCTTCCAGGTGCTTTCTGTAGTCAAAGTTGAGACCAAAGACGTTAAGCATCCTGTCCACCAATGTCTTAACTGGTTCTTCTTTCTGTGCCTTATCAAATTCGACAGAGTTAGAACCTTCATACACTCTCAACGTATCAAGATCTGCTTGCTCGATCTTATCCAACACACTCTTTGCAAACAATTCAGGATCCATGGGAACACCTGTAAGTGGACCCATATTAGCGTGTCTAACTGCATATGCATCTTTGTACTCTTTGAAATCAAACACAGAACCTTCCTTCACATTAGAAGTGTTTGTCTTGAGGATGTTCGTCTTGATGAACCCACCAATGACATCAATGACCTTGACTCCATAGTTACGCATCTCACATTGGAGAACAGCAGCGTATTGGTCCAATGCCGCTTTAGAAGAACTGTAGAGACAGTTTGAGTGGAGTGGCATGTTTCTGGTAACAGAACCAGAGAAAGCAATGGTTCCCTTTGACTTGACAATGAGCTTCGAGAACTCCCTGACAAGACGCATGTTGGCAAAGAGATTGACTTCATACAATGATCTGATCTGTTCATCAGTCATATCAACTGCAAGTGCAACTTCTGTCTTTCCAGCATTACAGTAAAGAAAGTCCAGTGCGTTACTGTTCTCTTTGGCAATCATATCCCTCACCTTTTGCACCTGTTGGTTCGAGGTCACATCCATCTGCAAACAGGAGACTTTTTGCAGGTTCTTGTTACTAGAAAGAGAGTTACCATTGAAGTCCTGCTCAGTCTGTGGAGAGAATTTTAGATCTGTTGCAAAGACTTTGTATCCACGGTTCCGGAACTCGAGACAGAGAACACGGCCGACACCAGAGTTTGCTCCCGTGACGAGTGCTGTTTTGACAATGTTGGAAGACATCGTTTATAATTGGCTTTGGAATTGAGTGGAGAACCTGAGGGAATACAAGGCTTTGAAGTAAAGAATGAAATGGGAGAGATTGTGTGGCCTTTATAGACGCAGTAGATGTGCATCGGGGTCACCTTATTTAGCGTCTTCAAGCGGCTACATAGTACATATTACCATACCCTGCATTCCCCACCAAGATTTATGGGGAAGATGCCCTTATCCGCAGTTATTACAACTTGGTGGTCAATACTGACCATTTTCGGGCCCTGATTTGCTACTGTGGTGGTATGTATTCCCTCGTATGCCAGAACACTATTTTAGTTTCGGGGTGGTCGACGTACGGTCTTTAATGGCCCGAGAGCTTGACCGCCACCAGTGCGGATAACGGGTGTTGCAACTTGGAATCTGATCCTTAATCCCTGAGGACGGTAATCATCCGCTTACTAGCCGAGGTGATACTATAGAGACATGGACGGTAGATGTCAGAAATCAAACCGACACCTCTAAAAGAACTTGCATGTGTGCCCCACATGCCGGTAAGGTTCTAAGAAAGTCAATGATGATCATTAAACAAATTGGTATGAACTCAGATTGGTAATTAGCAGAAGAAAAAATATACTCGATACCACCAAGGTTTTGACCGTAACATGATCTTTTCCTCTGCTTTCTCATGCATTAAAAGCTCGATATCCGGGAATCTCTTACCAGTATCCAAGTCAACCTCATTCAACGGTGTCCATAATCTGGAGAGAACTTTACCACTGATTATCCTGTAGCTTATCCACACAACGATCATCAGTGGTATAGACAAACAGTTCTGGAAGAATGTTGTGACGTCTGCTGGTGAACCTATTGGCCAAATTGAAATCCAAACCTCGCCGATGATCACCAATGCCAATATTACAATTCCCAGTACTGATCCGTAGATTCCCAAAGTCGCCTTATAACCCAACTCATCTGTGCTTCTCCCCTGAGCACGCAATGCAAGACGGAATCGTATATGTGCTAGGCAGATGGATGACCAAGTAAAGAAAGAAGAAATCGAACATAAGGAGAACAACCAAGTGAAAACCGTGCCTTGGTTAGCTGACGCTACGATGAAGCACAACAATCCGAAAACCGCAGCAACTGCAATACCCACTAATGGACGACCTTCGTTATCAATGTATGCAAAAATATGTGGAAGTTGTCCTGAGGCACCGAGCGCCTGGATGACACGAGAGGAGGCAAAAATACAAGAATTGGCAACAGAGAGGACTGCTACCAGAATCACAGCGTTCATGAAATGTGAAACGTTGACACCGAAATTGCCCGTATTGGACAATGCAATGACAAATGGTGATGCTGTGATATCTTCAGATGTGGCTCCTCCTAGAAGACGGTCATCAGTGTAGGGCACAAGACATGAGATGACGACAATGGTGGTGATGTAGAAAAGACTAATTCTCCAGAATACTTGCTTGGTGGCTCTGGAGACGGATTTAGCTTCAGATTCTGCAGAGAGGATTGATAATTCGGACCCACCAAAGGAGAAACCAGCAGATATAAGTGTAGAGCAAATCGATTTCAAAACGGGTTTGACAAATGCACCTGGATCATGCCAATATTTGGCACCAATGTAGCCGTTTGTGTTATGAGGTCCACCACCACATATCAACACGATGCCAATGATGATAAATATGATGATGGCTATCACTTTGATTATTGATAACCAGAATTCTGATTCACCAAATGCACGTACACCAAACAAGTTCAACCCCACAATGAAGACCCAGAAGATACCAACCCAAGCGACTGGATCCACATCAGACCAATAACCCACCGTCATACTAGCCCCGATCAACTCTGAAGGCAGGGAGATGAGCCACGCGAGAGCATAGTTGGATGCGATGGTGAACCCTAGTGCAGGATCAACAAATCTTGTGACATGTGCTGCAAATGAACCATTGACCGGGTATGCAACCAACATCTCTGCACCTGCTTGGATAACGCAGTAAATCCCTATACCAACCAGGCCGAAACCTATAAGGCAGGCACCTGGTCCCATTGCGATGGAATAACCAAGACCGATGAATAGACCAGTTCCGAGTGTACCACCAATAGCAATCATTTGTAAATGTCTAGTTTTCAAAGCTGCATGTTTGACTGGCTGATTGGCCAGGATGAAATTGCGACGCTCTTGCTCGTTCATTGATGCTAGTAAGTCCTTGTCAAATATGGGCTCATTACGAGCGAACGAGTGCTTGACCCTTGTGAGAAGAGAGCCCTGTTCATTTTCGATATCGTAGGAGACTTGGTGAACAAGCGATGAGCTCTTCTCTGTGTACGACATCGTGTGGGGGGTCTAGCAAAAGTTTTGGTATAGAGCTTGTAGCTTGTAGGGCTGAAGGTGCACCTGAAATACGGACGTCGCCAAAGAGTCCAGGAGCGACCTGTGACCGTGACCTGTTGTAACCTGGGGACTGTGTCCTCTATATACTGTAGTTATCTATTTCCCAAATGTGGCTCAAATCTTCTCACTATTTTTTTTTCTTTTTCCCCTTGTGTCTGTGAGTTTCCAACTGTTTATAGGCCGCTCCCAAAAAGGCCGATGAAGCGCACTTATCTCTGCAGGTTGGAGATCTAGTTGTGGTCATCGCCCTCATCTTTGAGGTCTCGGCGGGCCTATAATTGCTGTGTTCGTATTGTGCTGTGAGGGTAGGCGAAATGGATAGAATATGTATCAATTGGAGTTTTCATGGTCTCGATGGACTTGTATTCATAATGGCTTCATAGATGGAAGTGGAAGTGCCTTATCATATTCGGAAGAGACTACGAGACTAGTCCCTCTGAAGCATTGGAAACCTGGAAACCCACACACTTTGATGGACAATACACTATAAACACAATTGATGACTCGAATAAGACACACTTCTCCAAGCTTTAGAAGGAAATGCACATTGACTAAAAAGAGCATAGATAAAGAGTGGACTTCCCAATTGGGACAGTTTCGCGAAATCGCGATTGATTACTCTTTGTTCCTCCTCTTACTATGCCCTTTGTACTTCTTTTGCCTCTTTTTATGGCATAGAACAAGACAAATAGAGACACTGACAGTCAAGATGCCGGCACTGAGAAGCACGAGAGCGACTGGCAAGAGAAGCACAAGAAAGACCGGCACACGCTCAACAAGGTCGTCTACTGGAAGCTCAGAGGAGCCAGAAGCACTCGCTGCCCGGGATATCGATGATGAAGAGGAACAAGAGCAGAGTGAACTGGTGGAAGATCGCCATGATGATGACGATGACGTTGAAGAAGAAGAAGAGGAAGACGATGAGGAGGAAGAAGCAGAGACACGTTGTATTTGTGGTCAACAGGACCCTCCGGACGAGGGCGGTCTCTATATCCAGTGCGAGAAGTGCTCTGTCTGGCAACACGGGTTCTGCGTGTCGATCATTGACAACGTGCCCGAGAAGTACTGGTGTGAGCTCTGCCGTCCTGATCTCCATTCCATTACCGTCAAGAATGGCGAGAGGATATCGAAATACCTCCCCGTGCAGCCAAAGGAACCAAGAAAGAACAACAGACGCACAGCTGCGACGTCTGCTTCCAAGGCCTCCACCACAGGGACAGAGGACGAGCTTGAACTATCTGCAACCGCCAAGAGAAACAGAAGGGAACGTGCTACGCAGGATGCACGTTACGAGGCGATGATCCAGCGGGTCATGGAGGAGAGCAAGAAGGATGCCAACCAGACAGATGTCAAGTCCGAAGACGAAGAGAAATCCTCCACGGGGAGATCATCGAGAAACAGAAAGCGGAAGCACGAGACTGAAAATGAAGGAGACGATACAATAGATACTTCATTCAGCAAAAAAGCCGATCTGTCTTTACAAGAGAGTGATATATCGAGTGCCAATGCACTGCCAAAGGGGTCACGCGTGGCAAAACTCAAGAAGGACAGCACGGAAAATGACTCTTCAGCACCAGAGTCACAATCGACATCGACGTCAAAGCCAAAGAAACAAAAGAGAACAAAAGGTGGGAGCAGAACACCTCAAAAGGAGAAGGACTCGAGCATCGACTTCAACAAACCCACAAAACCGCGGTTACCACAGCAACGTACTACTGTCAATGAGATGCGGCGTCGTGTTGCTGCCATATTGGAGTTCATTGGTCGAACACAAGTCGATATCGCAGCTGAGCAGACCGATAAGGACGAGTTGACCAAGTTTGTCGATGACGAGGTGAACAAGAAGAGAATCGAAGGGCTCTTTGAGAACTACACGGGAAGTCTACTACAGATGGATATCTTGACGAGGAAACTTCTTCTTTGGGAGCAAAAATTTGGAAAGTATGGTGATAAATGAGCTCTACAACTGTTTTTTTTAGTTACGAATATAACGCCTTGTCTTGAATCATATAGACACATCTCAGCCAAGTCTGGCATGCAGTCTTTCACCGGGTGTGCTCTTTGGCCATCTTGCACCAGCATCTTCAATATCCTCCATGAAACTGCTTGTGTTGTGAATGGTAGTACCACCCAGTATTATTCTTACGCCTTTGTTGACACTGTTCAACGTGTTCACAATACGTGCCTCTTCATACGTTGCACCACCAACAAAGAAGACAATTATGTCCTGTGCCTTCTCCATAGCCAAGTTTTGGTATTCGGATCCGTAAGGCGACAACAATGGGAAATGACGGTCAGTTAACTTCCCACGAACTGCCCTACCAAGAACGTTCTCCAAACGCGGTACGTGTTGCATGTAGATGTTGTCTGTGGCATGTACGGTCTTGAATCCGGCAATGAAGTTCGACGCAGCCTTGTCAAAAATGGTCTGTTCATCGTCTAACCGTTGTGAGGCACCAGCAAATGCCAGCAAGTAATCAATTATCTCAAGCTTGTAAAGAGCAACACCTTGTTCTTTCAAGAGGTTCTTAAGCCTAGCAGTCTGGTTGTTCGAGTGACGTTCATAACGAAGGGCATATAACGCAACCAGACGCAGTTTCGAATCCTCGGAAATCGGTGGACGTGGTGCTGGATGTGCTGGATCAGGATTGTTCAAGAGTAAGTTCTCCAATTCCTGCAAGTCGGCATTGTGTTTGTCGTGTGAGGACATGTTTTGTTCCATTTCACTGACTTCCCATAGTCTTTCCTTGTTGATACGTCTGTCCAATTCGGAAGCCAATGCCATATGTTTCGAAACGTTACCGGAAAGCTTCTTAAACTCAGGGAACTCCTCAATGAACTTCTTCATATCCTCAATGGTGACGATATCTTTTGACGACTTAGTCTTGGTCTTGTACTGGAACACGTAATCCTTGATCTTATCACTGAGATCACCAAAGTTCAAGTACATGGCCTCTTCATAAAACTTGTCTTGCTTAGCACTCAGCACAATCTTCTTCAACTCATCTGTGACATTTGGCATGCTTGAAAGATCCACTGTGTTGTTCTCAATGCCGATCAGCTCATGAACCATGCTCTGGAATGTCCACGGAACCAAAAGCGGCGTTATCGGATCATTCTTCCTGTCCAATATAAGTAAAAGCGGCGGTGTATCTTTGAGTTTAAAGTCAAATAAGGATGAATTGGTCTTTTCAATGTTGTAGAGCAGCTCTTTGGCAAGTTTGGCACCCATTTTACTGTTTGCCTCATATCTGATCACAGGCTTGCACTTCAGCGACAAACACAGAGAGACAAGACCTTGTGTTGAACAGTTGAATGCAGAACCTTGCCATGTCTCTTTTGAGTCTCCATAGAGTTTGTTCTTTGGTGGGTTAATACCAAGAGAAAATAGATCTTTATTCACAGTGAGGTAATCCTGGAAGAGCTCTTCAACCTTGGTGACAACTTCCAAATCATCACTTTCAGCGAGACGTTCCAATTGAGACTTTGTAATAGTGTTGTTGAAGTAAAGCTCGTAACTGGAGTATTTGGGATTGCGCAATTCGTCAAGAAGGTGGTTGATCGATTCCTCACATGGCTTCAGATAACAGATGCACTTGAGGTGACGCATTTTGTCCCTTGTCGTATTGTCAATTCTGTTGATCAGATAGATATCATGCTGGAGCAGCTCAGACTGTGTTGCATTGAGGGACACCACAGCAGTCGTATGCTCATCTAGAAGAAGTACCCTCACACGAGATCCTGGCATTGCTGTCGACTCAGCTCGGGCAAAGCCACTGCTCTGAACACCCGGCTTGGAGCCCTGCTTCTTCGTGGGCATCCCCACCAGCCTGTTGAGGTAGACGTCACCAACATCGTACAAATTCATTCTCTCTTTACCAATGCAATCCTTTAATTGGGCCAATGGAAGAGGGACAAGGGACTTGACTGAAAGAAAATGGCTGGGTGGTTGAAGGAGGGCCCTCTTTGAAGCTCTCAAACGTGTCAAGAAGAGATGTCCAGGTGTTATAAAATGTGTCCATACCAATAGATTGGAGATCATTTCCGGGGAATATATCACGTGATTGGAAAGTTACCCCCGGAAGTTATTCTTTAGCTGCCCCCTCTCTGCCTCTCTGCTCCCCATTTCCATCAAGAAGATAGTTACAAGTTCCGCTTGTTTTACTGGTGTTTTCTTGGAGATTAACAAGTGCTGGTGATATAGAAAGGGTCGCATGAAGAACACACAGAAGCAGCAGAAGACCAAACAGTTTTCTGTGAGAACGACACACACTCGTCCGGCGTCGTATGCTCGGAGCTTGAACAAGCTGGCACGCATCACAAGTGCTGAGGACGTACACCACCAGACCTCGCAATCACACCAACAGAGACCTTCTTTGAACCGTTCAAGGAGCACTGAGAGCACTTTTGGGAAGCGAAATCGCAGTTTCACAAAGTTGACATCTTTGCATTCGATGACGAGGTCCCGGTCTCAACAACATGTCCCAAGAAGTAATTCCAAGGTTATGATTGATCTCCACACGAATATAGAGCCATCCGATGAGGAGAATGACCACAGAAAGGATGACGAGGACGAGGAAGAGGTTGACACGTTTAGTGATGATGAGATTAAAGTAGAACCAGAAGAGGAACACAAGGAGAATGGTATTTCCCCAGCCCCATTGGTACTGAGTTACAAAACCCCGCCGCTGCTCTCACATAAGAATGCCACTCCAACTTCCCAGCAGAATACACCAAAGAAGTCACTTATAGACTCAGATCAGCTTGCAAAGGCCACTGCTGATATGTCTCTCAAAACCAGCGAGAATGCCACCGAAGGAACATCCAGTAGTGCCGCAAAGGAACAACCACAAAGTGGCACGGTGGTTGATTCACAGAAAGAGCCATCAACTCAGGAACTTGCACAGTACTATCAGAACATGATCCTGTCCCAGTCTACAGGCCTGATTCGCCAGTTCAGTGACATTGCACCGAATTCTCTCCTACCAGAGGGCATTGCGCATTTGAAGCAACATGATCCACAACACATCCAGTATATCCACTCAAACGACCGCATCAGTGGCACGCTATCCAACGGCAAGCCGATGTCTGAATCAACAAATTCCCTGAAACAGTTCACTATTCAAAATATGGCACATTCTCATGAGTCCGGATCCGGATCCATGCTTTCTTTTAAGGCAGAGCCAGTACGGAAGGATAAGCTGTCCATGACTCCACTGCCTTCATCATCTGCTGCTCCCAAGAGCGGCTCTGCTCTCGAAACACCAAATTTCAGTCAATTTATTGGAACAGGTCACTCAAACGTTGAGACACGTGCGCAGCAAAAACTCTGGCTTCAACGTGAAAACAGTTTGTTTGATTTATCTCTGATTAAGAATGCTAATGTGGTGACACCACAAGTGAGACGTGAATTTGAAAGAGTCTCGAGGGAGTTTGTGAATGTTCGGAGATTCCTCAATCCACTTAATGATGCAGTGAAGAGAGCAAACGTTTCTAAGAACCCCAAGAAGAAGTTGGAACCGCTGCCACCACCATCCAAGCTCCAGACACTAAAGAATGACCAAGTACAAGCGAAGTTAATGAAGCTTTGGATGCAGGCAGATCACCATCAACCAGCATTACAAACACATCCGCAACAACAACGCCTACAGGCACAGCAGAACTTCAATCAAGTGCAACGTCCTGCTAATCAACAACAGCATCAGTCCACATATGGAGGTCGCATGCCCAACAATGTTAACCATGTTACTAACAGCATTTTGAGGTCACCAGTCGCTCCCACTACGAGAGCAGTCGATAGAGCTAATAATTCACCCGAAAACAAGAGAATCGACTTGGCAGCTATGAGACACACCGATGAGGTTCAAAAGCTGTCTTAATCTAGATTAAGGGGTTCTCAATACATAAACTATGCATTTGTTGCTATCATATCACTAGTCTTCGCCAGGAGGTTTAAACTTCATTATCTGTCCCTCTTGATAGATGTAATCAAGAACTTCATCAAAGTCCCCAGACTTCTGAAACTCGAGATACTTCTTGTACAACAACAAGGCTGTATGCGCATCTTCAATCGAATCATGGTTTCCCTCTTGAACTTTCTTTCCTAATACAATGTATGCAAGGAATCTTAAGGACAAGATACGCTGCCCTTTGTAGAAGAATACGGCAGTATCTCGAACTTGAGATTTTGGAACGCAGATGTTGATGGTACGGAAGTCCTTGGTCAAGCCATGACCAACAAAGACACACCCAAGGTTCAACAATAACCATAGTTTCCTGTAAACGACCTGACGAGTTACCAGTGCCTTGTTACTTGTACTTGGATCCAAGTCACCATGTTCAACACCAGAATAAGATGTCAAATAATCCTGAATCTTTTCATGCACGACAACCCAGTCGTCCATAAATGGAATACCAAATTTGTCACCATCGTCACCTCTTAGAACGGAAACGCGAGCCAATGCCTGATTACTTGGTTTTAACAAAGATCTTGTACCATTGCTCTTGATCTCATACTGTTCTTCCTCAATAGTGACAAATTCCGTATCAATGGCAACCAGAGACCCAGGTTTTGGTGCCTCTTCTCTTGTCAAAAGCTCGTACTCAATTTTCTTTGATTCACGAGTACCCGCTGCAAAATGATCACGGTACAAGATCTCGTCATTCAACCCATTCTTCCAAGCACCAACGTCAAAGACAGGCGGTGAAGAAGTATTGCGGTAAATAATCGTAACTGGTGTCTTCCACCAATACGAAACGTTCAAAGCTTCTTCCTCTGGGATTGGAATAACAAGGAAATCATTGAACATGAACCAATTGTATTTGCCACTATCCTGATCAAGCACTTTCACAAATGTCACCAAGTGTGTATCTGCATCAGAATCACCACCTATTTCAGCAACAAAGCCAATGAGTTCATACACTTGACTTGCCTGGTTCATGAATGCAAAATTGGACGAGATGTGATATCCGGTATCCGCCCAAGTGGCATAAAACCTTGGCTCAAGCCAACCATTGGCGTGTCGTATAGCACGTCTCTCATCTGGAGTTAATATCAGGTTGCAAGAGAGCACAGGAGGTAAAGATACCACAGTTTGACGCCTTGTTTCTTGGAACACAAAGTTGGAGCCAGGATCACGCACTTGAGATTGCTCAACTTTGTTCAGGGCAGCCTCTATGTACTCAACAATAGATGGGTGAGGAGGTGCCATTTTCGAATGCATCAGACTATCCTGTACAGGCGGACATTTGAGATCAAGCAAAGAATGTGACACCATAACTGTCTGAATTTCATTTGTGTAGTGCCTTGTGGTATGACGCTGTACTCCAATACCGAAAATGTGCTCAAACTCCGATGGCATACTCAAAGTGTCTTTCTTTGCCCTCTCCTCGCTCTTGAGTTTTTCTAAAAGGAACAGGTTAAACCAGTGACTTCTAGTCACCAAATTTGGATTCGCCTTGGTACCAGTAGTATCACCATCCCTCTCCAACAGTCCTAGATCCATAGCTTCTTTGATAGAAGAGAGCGTGTGCTGAAAGTTTGTTGGCCGATAATGCTTCCCAGAAGCTTTCACTAGCATGTCGTAGAGATACCCCAATTCTGGTAACAAAACTCCAGAATCCAAGTTTTCAGTTGCCAAACTACCAAGTGCAAAGTTGAACATTTCTGGGACAAATCTGTAAAGCTGCAGGAAAGCATTGGTATAGGAATTGTCAACATGGCATTCCAAGCCTGAAAAGTTGGTGCGGTTGTAAAAGTCAAAGTCAAAGTCATCGATTCCGAACTTACTGTACAGAATCTCCAATTTTTTGAACGCATTCGGCACTTTGTTCGACTCTGGTGCTTTGTACTGAAATACATCAACTTCCTTTTCTCTATGAACAGGAGTCGCTGCTCTTCTCGATGGGGTTGCCACTTTTGAACTCAGGAATTTCCCATTAGAGGCATTGATGTCAATCGCAACATACTTTTTGGCTTGATTGCGTTTTCCGTACTTGTCTTTATCGTATGATGATTGCAGAATTCCTGGAGCAACAGGGACAGCAGTCGCCATAATTGATTGATCAATTGGCTTGGACACAGTACCGGCACTTCTAAATATCTTTTGCGAAGGCCATGCTGATAATAGAGTCTCCTTGTAGTATGGAAGACCTATCCTGTTCAGAGGCATGTCATCATCAATATGCACATGATCAAGACCCACTTCTGGAAGCGTACCAGACTCCAATGGCACACGATTGGACATGGACGAGTGTTCAGGATTATGAGCCCAGAGATGAAGGAAAGAATACGCATCAATGATACCCAAAAAGTCACCAGTGGATGATATTTCAAATGCAACAATGTGTGAGCCAACGTCAATCTGGAACACTGAGGCACTTGCTGGGTCAAACATGTCCACACATTGCATATGACCCGATTTGGAGGCAATTAGCACGACGCTAGGAAGTCTTGGGTGCAATCGTACAAATGATGCTCCTCCTGGAAATGGGATCGGCGCCATGGACCGTAAGGTTCGAAGGTCAAAGACATTTACAATCGTGTCAGAAGTGTACATGTTGTTGCGCCTTGTAAGACCACATGTAACCAGTGTTTGTTCTTTGAGGTCCATATCTGCCAGAGTCGATGAATTTGTGGTGAAAGTCTTAATGATGCTGCTTGTTCTAAGCTCATAGATGTCAACAGTGCCATCATCCTTTCCAATAGCAACGTGACGTTTGTTCGACTGCATGAGAAGAACACCTGACACATATGGTAACACTGACAGAACAGTACCTTTGCTGATATCAAACCTTACAAGACCCGAACCTGTCGCTAGTAGGACCTCATTGGAGCCTGTGAGGGCCATTCTGAATATATTGGTGAGCTGTGGGTAGTCTGACCTTGAGTAATCAAACTCCATCATACCACGTCTGTTCGTTAACCGTAACGTCTCGCCATCGGTAGACAACACACCCTTAACATGGCAAACCATCTGCTTGACGGGGCCTTTATGGGCAGCAAACCGGGTATATGGAACCATGTTTGTATCCGCAAAGGAGGCAATATATCCCGTGGAGTCTCCAGCCCATAGGAGATCACTCTGCTCGTCAAATAGCGTGCACGTCACATGCGGCGGGTGCACATTGGGGCCCCTGGGCAGGCGCACTAACGGCAGCAGCAACAGCTCTCTCCAACCTTCCATTTATGAAGAAATCCAACAGCAGCTTTGGTGGTTATTCCAGGTCGAAGAAGCAGTTCAACCCTGTGGGCTCCTCTCCAACGGGTTGGCGCTTTGTTTACTCTGGAGAGTGGTGTCTGGGTGTGTCAGAAGATTCGCGAATCCGCGAACTCGATCGGTGAGCCGCCGACCGACATCACCAACTGAAAAGTTTGTGAATGAATAGTTTGGATAGGATAAAGCGCTGTGTTGTGGGGTTATAATACTGCTTGTCGCTATGAGTTTCTTCAGAACGTTATCATCGTTCGTGACACGTCCACAGGCTTCTTCAGTACTGGCAAGACACACGCTGGGTTCCACATTTGGACTTCTACAGCCGGCCCTTTCTAGAGGGTTCAAGGTAAGAACATCTGTCAAGAAGCTATGCGGAGACTGCTATGTCGTCAGAAGAAAGGGAAGAGTCTATGTCTATTGCAAAACCAACAGAAAGCACAAACAACGCCAAGGTTAACCTAACTGGGTTGTGAATATATTGATGTTTCCATCACAGATCGGATCGCGAGCCACTTCACTTCAGTCATATACTACTTGTACATATTGACACAGCATACACCTTATAAACGGGGAACGGATTATTGCTACTACCATTACAGACACAGATATAATCAATGACGTGCACTTTTTCTATTGTTACACAAATCGAACTTCTTGTAAAGCATCGAAATTGTAGTCTTTAAGGGGATTCACTTGATGTGGAAGAACGAGACACCAGCACCACCTACTAGTGCAAACTCCTTTCCCTCAACTTCTACCAAATCTGATGATCCTGTATCAGCAACAGTGGTGTAGCAACTATCAACATGAACCAAGGTCTCACCTGCGTAACTCCAAAGTTTGAGAACTTGGTCCACTGAGATGGCAAGAACTCGCTCATTAGACACGCAATTCAAAGACGTGATCAGAGAAGATGCAGCATCTGCAATGAATGATACAACTTTAGATCTGGTATAATCTCCAACAACGATTTTGGTCAAACCCAGAGCGTTATCATCACCACCAGACACGACCATTAGACCACTTGAAGTTCTAATCACTCTCATGCATTTAATACCACTTTGATGAACAGCAATACTCATTTTGGGTTCTGGAAGCTTTCTAGCTTCAATATTCTGTTGGAACTGTAATTTGGAATCCACTACTGGGTATTGTATCTCCTCAGTAACATCCCAAACAGATATGTGACCGTCCGTTGCTCCTGTGACAACCAACACCTTAGCATCTTGCAAAATAAGACTCACATCTAATAAGCAACACGTCTTATAGTGGCCCGAAACAATAGGAGTAAATGTGAATGATTCTAAATCAAAGAAGAAAATCTTGATGGATGAGTCAGAGTAGATGTTACAGAGCAAAACACCTCTAACCACACCGGATTCATAGACAAACAAGTGATCAAAGTCCATGATTCTCAAATCTGGATTGTTAGTGGAAGGCTTTAGTGTACCGATCAGTCCCATGAGAGGATACAGATAGCTCTCATCAACTCGCCAAATAAAGAACTCTTCTCTAGCAGAAGATGATGCAATCAAGTCATTGTTCAAAAATTTCACCTTCTGCAATCCAGAAGTGTGCTTTCTGACAGTCCAGTAGTGTTCAATGGCACCAGTATCTAGAGTTACTGAACCTAACTTGAGCAATGTCTCCTCACCTCCAGTAACAAACAGCACCTTTCCATTACTGTCCCTTTGCTTTCTGATTGATATTGCTCTAGTTTCTCTTCCATGAGTACCTTCAGTGAGTAATTCTGGAGCAGCTGGCTTTGGAATCGTTCTGATATGGAGAATGCTGTCTCGAACGTAGATAAGCTTCCATACACCATCATCATAAAACAACTTCCAAAGTCTATGAGCACCTCCACAGTTGTCATATGCAATCTCATAGTCCCTTGATTCATTATAGATGTAGAAGTAGTTCGACTTAAAACCGAACGTGACAAGCTCATTATTGATATCCATAGAACCTTCAAGGAACCCTTTTCTGGCATTGTTTGTGTGTAAGAGTGTATCTGAATTTGTGGTCTTGTCGTAACGAATGTAAATGTAGTAACCATCACGATTGGTAATCACAAGGAGTGCATTTGATGAAGAATCCTCAACACACCGGATTGACGTAATTGTGTCTGTCAGAGAAACTTTCTTGATAAACTTGTAGTTTTCACCAGTTTCAAGGTCATATATTCCGAGAGAGCTGAGTCTGAACCCAATGTAAACGCGATTGTTTGATACCTCAACACAAGTCGTCACGAAAGTTGAAGGATTTTCAATAAGAGTAGTTCTGGTGATGTTCAAATCTGTGTTAAGCTCATAAAGAACAAGCTTTTCTTGCTTATTAGGTGACTCGATCAACAGGTACAACTTTCTATCATTGTATGCCGAGATAGCATTAACTGCCTTCGATATGTCCGTCTCTATCATGGTTTTCTTCGATACCTCTCCTGCATCATCAAACTTGAGTAGAAGTGTTTTTCCTTTACTGTTTGTAAAACTTATGATGTTCTCCCTCTCGAAACCATTCGTCAATATCAAGTTGCTGAAGTCTGATTCAGTTGCAATGTGAGTCCATTTGTGTCCCTTGTAGATAAAAATGGCACCAAGAGATGTAATCATGGCTAACCCGGAGTCAAGCTGCCATACACCTTTTACAAGCTCGCCCTTCTGTACTTCATATTGAACACCCGAAGACTTAACAACGTCTAATAGTGTAAATCGTTCTGTCTCCAAGTCCACTTTGTTTGGATTAATATCAATGAGTCTGATTCTACCATCATTACCACCAGTTGCAGCTATGGCATAATCAGGACTGACGTCAAGACCCCAGATGTGTCTTCCCGTGTGCAATTCATATGTATGAACAGGAGTCAACTGTTTCTCTTCAGTGATATGCCATGTTCTCGCCGTTAAATCCTCAGAAACACTGATAACGCCTTCGTCATGTTCTCCGTGGAACCTCAACCTCCAAATTCTCGCGGTATGACCCCATGCTGTCGACAAGAGCTCACCAGATTTGAAATCCCATAGCTTAATTGTACGATCATCAGAACAACTGATAATATACTTTTCCTTCTTGCTAACTTGAACATTGAAAATAGGACCCTCATGACCCGACAGTGAGTGTACGATCTGCTCTTTGTACAAATTCCAAACGATAATACGTCCTTGGACGGTACCAGCGTTGATATAGACATCATGCTTCGAGGAAACCATGATTGATCCTGAATACAAGATCGATTTCTCACCGTAGATGGATTTCTCCCATTGAAGTGTCTCGGAAAACGAATCAATGCTGAGAATGAGATTGTGTGCTGTTAAGAGGAAAAGTTCCAACCCATTGTAACTGAACTCACCGGCAACGATCCAGTCATTGACCATTTTCTCACCCATTGTTAGGTCATCAATGTTCAAGATCTGCTTCATTGAAAAAAGACTGAACGATCTTCCTCCATAGAAGGCAAAGGTATCTCTCTGGAAACAAATTCCATGGATCTTATTCCTTTTGAAGATCCTATTTGAGACAATCAGTTCCCCAGTCTTGTAATTGTAGACTCTCAATAGAGGTCCTTGACCAACAAAGAGAAGGTCGTCCTTGTAAAACTTCACCACACATGATGGACCCTGATGATCTATGGGGACAATCGAGCTGTCCACCATGATACCTTCCTTTATACACAGCTCAATAACGGCTTCTTCACATCTCATCTCATCTCAATTGATACCACCAAAGGAACTGAAAAATTTGAGTGGTGTGGCCGCTACCAGATTCTAGTTTCGGGTCGCACACGACTTTTATGCACGATAGGATGCTCGTTGTCATGGTTACACAATATATCATGTGGTGTTCGGGTGGTGTGTAAAAAATGTAAACAAACATTTGTTTACATCACAAAGATCAATGGCTTATATATGAAGAAGGAAGAGAAGGACGGTCTTCCAATCGCCACCAGAAAGAATTGTTGCTGCAAGGATAAATACTAAGGAGATCCAGTATGGAGAACTTTCCGACCTCAAGCGGGAACTCCGAGACCGAGCGGGATAAAGAGAACAGAGTAGAGTCGCTAGACTCAAAGCGAGAACCTGTTGTGAACAGAAGGGAGTCTTTTGGTCGAGGGATCTTGAAGAACTTTGCAAAGAAGGATGAGAATGCAACAATTGCTCTTCCCCTCAGAGATATTGACTATAAAGGCCGTCTTTCACTTGATGGGAAAGCATACAGGCGCAGAGTCTCATTTGCCCCAGAAGTGACGTTACACAAGATCGATCTCATCCCACAAGCTATATCACCGGAACAGCGCCAACCAAGACGCAGAGAGACAATTGCTTTTGCTCCAAATACTCCCAGAAATCTTTCTCCTCTTCCCTCAAACTCAAATAGTCGGGAATTCGAGGGTGAGGAAATCATGTACGACACTAGTGATGTTGAGATGGATGATGACACGCATGTATACTCTTCACCAAGGAAGGGACCAGCATTTCAAATCCATGAAGATGATGACTACAGTGGCACGATTAATATGTCCCTCACTGGTAATTTCCATGAGATAAACATGACGGTGGGTGATGAAGATGAAACAATGGACCTTACTAAGCCACTGGGTAATATTCAGTTGCTCCATCCGTCATTGTCAGCCAAGCCAGAGAAGACACCAATAACCGGGGAGCAAATGTCTGCAAGTATCGATGAACATTCACAGAGCGATAGCCAATCTCAATCTCAAAGGCCATTTGGTTCCATTAAGAGCCTGTTCGGCGATGAAGAAAGTGCTCATGACGAAGATGAGGATGTGGACATGGAACTCACACAGCCAATTTCACTGCCCATTACAAGTACATTGGTACCGGTCGTTGAGGACTCACCACAGCCTTCTGGTGCAGATCTTACGAACGATAGTGCAAACGAAGAGACCATGGATCTCACAAATCTTGCAGACGCATCCGTGGATAAAGTCACTGTTCAGAATACGTTGATCAACAGAGATCTTCCGTCTTTGTCTGATAGGGATGGGTTTGATGGTATGATGAATGAAGCTCTACAAAGGGAATTTCCTGACCTTAGTGTTGATGACCATACAGTAGAGATGGACGAAACCAGACTCCCGACTACAATTCGGAACCCACAACATTCGTTAACGACGCCTCTGAAGGCAAACAGATCACATACATCCGAGACAGGTTCTCCAATGTCTTCAAAGCGCAAGAGACGCCTTGAGTCCGAGACTGCTGCTAATGATCTACGTGAAAGAATCAACATGTTAACTCCAAAGAAGAAAAGAAGAGCAGTTGAATTGGGCTATAGCACACAACCAACTCCTTTAGAACCGCTGATTCCAGAGAAACCAGTGGAAGCTGTTTCCTCTTCCCAGATGAGTCTTTCCAGTGAGCTGAAGTCCTCCTTTACACCTCTTCGGTCATCTAATGCTGGGGTAAGAAAGTCCATCATCAACGGTGGTAATGTTGAGTTTGCTCTTTCACAAAAGATCCCATTGGCACCGTCTCATGAGCAGGAAGAGCAGGAAGAGTCTGAACTGGAATATCAACCTGTATCTTTGACTCAGTTCTTGAGTGATCTTTCCATTGAGTTCTTTGACGACTTGAATATTAATGACGATTTTACTGTGGAATTCCAGAATATTTCTGAGAGCAAGCCTGTTGGGCTTTTGGACTTTGCGATTGCCCGAAACACAAAGGTCCCATGGCTTGAGCTTTACAGTTTCAGTTGTGAAGAACTACAGAAGAACATGCAGGAATTAAAGCGTCTGTTTGAGAAACTTGATGCAGAGTTTGCTGATGAGAATCCAAGACTAGTGCGGGAATACTATGAAACACAAAGCTTGGTTCAACAGAAGACGATGAGTGATGCTCTAATACGAATGAAGCAGTATTCAGATTACGAATCAGAGAAGTCTTGGTCCACATGGAGAGAGAAGCTTTTTGATGAACTTGAGTCACGGCTCCAAAATAATCTTGATACCCTTCAAGAGGACAACAAAACTTTAGAATCAGGCAAGGAGAAGGTTCTGGAGGTCGATGAACAACTCAATCAACACAGTTTACAGCTTGAAAGTGAACTTCGGAGTACACTGCAAAAGAAGGAAGATTTGGAATCTCCGGATGTGGATCTTTTGATTGAACTTCGTGGTGAACTCCTATCTGAACTTTTGCTATTGCAGGAGGAAGAATCCACTACGTCCCAGATCAGACAAGACGTGGAAGAGCTTTCTGAACAAATCGTTGACACTACAGCCTTAGAGAATGAAATTGCCGATATGGAGTTGTTTGCCTTAAGACAAAGTCAGGACCCATTGGTCAGATTGAATTCTGAAATGAAAACTTACGATGTCATGGAACAGGTTTCTGGAATGAAACTTGTTTCTCTGAAAGGATCAATCATCTCCGTTTGTTTGGTTGAATCTGGAATCAAAATCCAATTTGATTTACTGTCAACAACTGTGGTGTCGGTTGAGTTGCCTCAAAGTATTTCCGTATTAAGGAGAACATTCTTGGAGAAACTTATTGCAAACAGTATGTCGATGGAGCCATCTGCCTTAATTGATCAATTACAGAAGCTTTCAGCCAAGCTATCATCACTTGAGTCTGATTTGTTTGGAATTGGTCTTCTTTGTCCCAGCACAATTGACATCAGTCATGTCATTACCGTTGAGCTTTTACAATTTGATCGTACTTTGAAATACAAGGCGATTGTCAAGGTGGTATTTGACGAGCATTCGATATATTCCGATTGCAAACCTCAACATGTTGAGGCGAAATTGATCTATGGACCGCAGAAGCTCACCAGTGACACGATAATCAATGGTTTGAAATCTAAGGGCTCGAAGACGAGTTTTATTCAGAACATTGCGCAGCTCAGTTTGATCTGTGATTAGGTTGTTGTCACTGCAGGCAATCAAGATTCTACATTGACTATACGTTTCATGAATAAAAGGAAATTTAATTAATTATTAAAAAGTAAGTTTAATCAAGAAAAGTGGAAAATAGCTGATTCATGGATCAATAACTGAGAGTATAGCTTAGAAGAGCAAAGCGGCAATGGCAGCACCAGCGACGAGACCAACCGAGATAGGAGCAGCAGCATCTCCCTCAAAGGTGATGACAGTGTGCTCAGTCTGTGGGACTGTGAAGTTCTTGGTGAATGGGGTCTTAACATCTGGTGTGGTACCTGGAAGGGTTGAAAGGTGCTGCTCAGTGTGGGTGAAAGTCGTGGTTCCCTCTGGAGTCTTTGGTTTCTCAGCAGAAGTTGGAACTGAAGCCTTAGACTCAGTGGTGGTTGGCACAACTTCGGAAGAAGAGACAACAACCTTAGTGGAAGTAGCCTCCTTGGAGGTTTCCTTTGGTGTTTCCTTAGAGGAAGTCTCCTTTGGGGTCTCCTTAGAAGAAGTCTCCTTTGGGGTCTCCTTAGAGGAAGTCTCCTTTGGAGTTTCCTTAGAAGAAGTCTTCTTTGGAGTTTCCTTAGTGCTGGTTTCCTCCTTAGTGGAAGTCTCCTCCTTAGTGGAAGTCTTCTCCTTAGTGGAAGTCTTCTCCTTAGTAGAGGTCTCTTCCTGAGTAGAAGAGGTATGCTTGTCAGTCTTTCTCTTCTTAGTAGTGGTTTCAGTTTCAGTTGGCTGAACATCACTAGAGGATGGGGTTGGGGTTGGAACGACGGTAGTCTCGTCCTTGGTAGTCTTAGTCTTTGGCTTCTTCTCAGTGTGCTCATCTGAGGTAGAAGTGGTGACAGTCACAATAGTAGTGGTGACAGTTGTATCCTTCTCAGTTGGAGCCACAGAAGATGGGACTTCTGGAGTCACCTCTGGCTTCTCTGGCTTGTGTGGCTTGAAAGCCTGGATAGCACTGGCAAAGACCAAACTGGAGGCAACAGCAGTAGTGAATTTCATTTCGATGTTACTAGTAGTTGAAGAGTCAATTATTACTACAGTCTACTGGCATTAATGGAGTGGATACATGCCTCTTTATAACTAATTGAACAGAAGATCCTACAAGAGAAAAATTTTTCTATATTTCTGCTTGCTGTTTCTTGATCGGCAACCCTCCATCTCTCAAAGAGGACAAAGGGAGATGTATATGCTGTGGATCACCAATTACTGCAGCATTAAAGCACCCGCCCAGAGCATTCAGGCGTTGTCAGTGCTCAAGGTGTCTCAGGCTATCCGAACATCCGAACTGAAAACAGAATACACTCCTTCATATAAAATCTCAGATATCTTCTGAAGAGTATTTTGGCTTAGTAAAACTGGATACAATTATTTTCACGCAAATGGGAAATGAGTGGATTGATCGCCTTTTCCTTATTCGGTTCTTGAGAGATTTATGCATGTTGCCGACAATTAGGCGTTGATGATCTACACACTTCCCTCGAAACAAAGCAGCCAACTATTTAAATTTAGAACGCCTTTAAACAAGAGTATTAAACCTCAATGAGTAAAATATAAGATGGCATTTTGGGCGAGGCGTACACGTTGATCATATTTTGCCATGTAGGATACGTATAAGCTTTGCGTAAAACAGAATAGAACTCTAGATTAAGGATAACTGGAATAAACAAGTATACAATTCTGTCGAAAACGGAATGTAGGAACCGAAAGCGTGAGTGGACACCGTATATGCATGGATTTAAAAACAGCCCAACAACACAGATCAGTGGGAGAATTGAGGAGGTGAAATGAGGTAGGTGGGGTGATTGGTAAAATAAATGAATGAGTGAACTCGGCCATAGAACGAGTTACCTTTTTTTTTTCCAGCTTTGATTAACGCATAGTATGCGAGCGTGACTATGATTTTGGATCAATGGTTCACTTCATCAATCAAGGAGAAATGGTGTAGTGTGGTGATTCAGAGCAGACTCCAACTTACTGTTGAGAGAGAGCTCCGAAAATCTGGGAAAAGTTTTGGGAACCACCACCTTGCTGGTACTCTGTTGCGATGATCTCCAAGAAGGAGAAAGCGGTACCGAGGGCGATCAATACACCAGCAGACTTTCCCTTTGCGCCAAGAATGTCACCAACGACAGAGATGGCGGCCAGAACAGTGGCACCAGAAACGGCTGCCACTGGAATGACACGGGAGAGCTCCTTTGAGATGGAAACGTCTCTGCGACCAGCAAGGGAAATACCTTGTTCCTTGAACTGCTGTGCAATGTCTCTTGGTGCAGATCCAGAGATCAACGACCAACTGTTGGCAAAGAAGGCAGATGAAACGACAATGACCAAAGTGTACACCAATGTCTTGAGAGGGGAGACGATTGCCTTGCAGAGTGTTGGCGATGGACTCAAGAAGTAGAGGATGGATGGTTTCTCAACGATGAAGTTGGAACCAAAGGCTGTGGATGTGTATGCACCAAGGATTTTGACAACTGGACTTGATGCATCGTTCTTGAAACCCAAGTTCACAATTGTGTATCCAATAATGTTGAGGTAGAAGAGCACAACAAAGGAGAAGAGCAGTGGCATGGAACCAGTGTAGAGCAATCTGATTGGGTAGACGTTGTTGACTGATCTGACTCTGTTTGATCTAATTGGCAACTCGATTCTAAAGTTCTGCAAGTAGATTGCGCCCAATAGAGTGGCAAAGGAGATGTAAGCCTGCATCAAGTTTGGCAAGTATGGTCTAGTGAAGGCATCCATAACAGCGTTCTTGAATGGCTCATTACGGATCAATGAGATCAAGTTCAACACTGCACCTTGAGATTCGTACCCTCTGGTGGTCTTGATAGTGTTGAGACCAACAATGTCACCGACAAAGTTAGTTGCGGCATTGACGGTGATGAAAGTCAATGCACCTGAGCCAAAGCCATAACCCTTATCGATAACCTCGGTAGTCAACACCATGAAGAAGCCAGCGGTGATCAACTGGAAGTTGATGAGGATGACTTGCCAGAAGCTCAAGTTGTAACCAAAGTAACCCGTTGCAACGAAGACGTTGGTAAGCACAATGTACTGGAACATTGCGAACAGTTTCTGCAAAGTTTGGAAGAGCTGTCTGTCGGATCTGTTGGCGAGGTTAACTTTTAAGAGCTTAAGACCAGCCAAAAGTTGGAAGATCAACCCTGATGAGACGATTGGGAAGACACCAAACTCAAGCAACGTGCCTCTTTCAGCACCGAATGCCGGGCGGAGGAATGAGATTGGGTCAGCGCTGACCTTGGTTCCGCCATACACTGGCAACTGAGAGAAAAGATAGAGGAAAGCTGTACCGATGGTGTACATCACCTTGTCGTCAAAGGTGAGGTTGTTGAGTGGGAGCTCCACCTCTGGGAGGAGTGGGAGGAATGGCTTAGCCAGGTCAACGAGACGGACTGGTTAGAGAGTTAGTAACTGGTAGCTATTAGAAAGTGTAAGAGGCCGTATCATATCAAACAATAAGTACGATAACGCCGTAGACATGAGCGCCCGAGCTCGGAGATTGCACTCCAGAAAGCACATGGCCTCACAGTCATCACACATACATCCACTCATATTCGTTTATCGGTTCCAAGGAGAAGCCCGTGAGTAACAGCTCGTGAAGCGTGCAGAAGCTGTGGCTGGGTCAACCTTTGGACGTCGACGATGGCTTTTGCGCTTAAACGACGCCGAGCGCGAAATGAGGAACTCATCGCTGATCACTGAGTCAGCACGGTTGTTGATGCTGGTATTGTTGATAATTAGTAGTTGGCTGGTTATTTGTTGGTGTGATTGTGTATACATCTATTGGTATGCCTATTTAATTGCACAGTTAGTGGATAGACCTTTCGCTAGTAGATCTCTTGAAGACTGGATCATTGATTATATAATCAGTTTTCATCAAGACATAAAGCAGTGCAAGTCTTTACACCAACTGATAACCCTGATATAGGAGTAGGTTCGATATAGCAAGATGGCAGAAGAGGCAAAGGCGGACTCGGCGATCAACTACGACGACGCTATTGAATACTGGACCACGATACCAGCCACGGTCGACGGTGTGCTTGGTGGATATGGCGAGAGAACGTCTGTCCCGAAAGCAGATGTGGTTGGATCTTCCTCGCTGTTGCGCAAGCTAAAGGCACGCATGACGCCCGCTGAAGGCAATATCAAGTACAGTGCTGACATTGGTGCTGGTATAGGCCGTGTCACGAGGGATATGCTGCACAAGTTCAGTGACAAAGTTGACCTCGTTGAGCCTGTCAAGCCATTTGTCGAGCAGATGAGAGTCGAATTACAACCGTTGATGGAACAGGGGAAGATTGGTGAGATTTACGACATTGGAATGCAGGATTGGACACCTGAAGAGGGGAAATACTGGCTCATCTGGTGCCAGTGGTGTGTGGGGCATTTGCCTGATGCCGAGTTTGTCAAGTTTCTTATACGATGCAAAGCTGGTTTACAACCTAATGGTACTATTGTCGTCAAGGAGAACAACGCACATGTCGATGTGTTTGACGAGACTGACAGCTCAGTGACGAGATCGGACGAAAGCTTCAAGAGACTCTTCAAAGAAGCAGGGTTGAAACTGATCGCTACGGAGATACAGAGAGGGCTACCAACAGAGTTGTTCAAGGTGAGAATGTATGCATTGAAGCCAGAGTAGAATATACACAGACCTATTCCTTATGGTTAGTACTTGGGCCAATGTAGAGAAGGGACAGGTAAGAACAATGGCTGATTGGAGATGCAAAGAATCAGATAGGAGCGAAAGACTGATGGTTATGTTTTTCTTCAGTTGAGATCAGTTGAACTATGCATAAATTAGTTGTATCATCACCTAAGATCTCCGTTCGCCAGTGTATCCTGCCATTGGATAAAGACATACTCTCTTTGACTCCCTACTTAAAGGAGATAAAGGTAAAAGAGAGAAGAAGAAAGAAATCAACGTGGAAAGAAA
This sequence comes from Petasospora euphorbiiphila, assembly GCA_030556625.1. NCBI lineage: Eukaryota > Fungi > Ascomycota > Saccharomycetes > Phaffomycetales > Wickerhamomycetaceae > Petasospora > Petasospora euphorbiiphila. The sequence goes on along the minus strand of JAKTUJ010000035.1, from coordinate 16,589 downwards.
ATTGTTGGCGGCTAAAAAAAAAAGTGAAGATTTGTGACGGGGCAACACATAACCCTCGGATATTAAAGAAGTTCCGAACTTAGTAGAAGGACAAAGCAGAAGAGAAAGATCTAGGGCTATTCCTTGTGGAAGAAGAAGAGAAGAAGAGGATAGGAGAACAGAAGATGGTGAAACAAGAAGTGTCAGTTGATCGGCTAAACACACGCGACCTCTTACTTCTCTTCCAGCTGGTGGAACAGTATGGGCTAGACGATATGGAGACGATCCACACAGAGTTCATCAACCACCCAGCGTTTCTACTCTCTCACAACAAGCTGAGCGGTGAGGAATTGCACATTACCACTAAACAGATTGCCAAAATCGTCGAAGAAGTGCATAGCCAGCACCCGGACCTCACGGTGATCCAACTATGTGAGCTCCTGTACGCCCGCAGAGTCGCCGAGCTCGAAGATCAAATTGCCCAAAACAAGGAACACTTCACCGAGACGCTCAAAGAGCACAGAACGGCAGCGCAAGGCTAAGAAAGTTATACAAGGCCGGATAGACGTCTTGGAAGGACACGCTCAGTTCGCGCTTTCCCACCCATCTCATCTCATCTCATTATCTTGTATAAGTGTGGATTTGCGGGGCCACAGTGGGCGGGGGCTGGGCACATCTCTTCCTCGGCTCTTCCCGGCCGTTTACCCCACGTATAAGCATAGCTTTAAAGGGAGCCATCCTCATCACCACCAGCAATAACAATGACATAACAATAACACAACAGATCAGTAAAGATGGAGGTCTCATCCTTCACACCGCTGCTCGACTGGTACGCCCGCCGCAAGGGCATCATCCTCAAGACGTCCTACCTCCTACTACTATTCGGCTCAGTTGTGACGTCAAATGCCGGTGCGCGTAGGAGAGACCCATCAGCAACAGCAACCACAACGGATTCTGCCGCTGACAAGACAGATGACGAGCCGAAGAAGAAGAAGTCGATGAAGATAGACAGAGAGTCGCTCAAACGTCTCGTCAAGTCGATCGTGCCGACATGGAAGTCCCGCGTTCCCTTCTATTTCCTTCTACAACTCGCGTTGCTGGTTTCCAGGGCGCTGCTGACGCTCAGAGTCGCCGCGTTGGATGGGTTGCTCGTCAGCGCCATGATTAGAAAGAAGACAGGGACGTTTATGAAATTGCTGCTACAGTGGATGCTTATTGGTATACCGGCTACTTTCACAAATGCATTCCTCGATTTCGTGACAAACCAGCTCTCGCTCAACATCAACAAGAACTTGACAAAGCATCTCATGGAACTGTATTTGCCTTCTAAGGGCGAACACGAGATTGGTAAGAAGAATCCAAACTATTATTCCTTGGTCCATATGCCCATTGAAAACAAAGTCATGGACCCGAATCAGAGAATCACCACCGATGTCACAAACGCAGCATCAGCAGTCGCCACACTGCCTAACCACATCTTGAAACCTACTCTCGATTTGATTCTATGTTCGTTTGAATTGGCAAAGACCGGTTCAGCTGAGGGTACGCTGCTGCTTGGTATTTTAGCACACTCGACTTCGCTATTCTTGAGATTTATGTCTCCAAACTTCACCAAGATTGCTATCGAGAGATCAAACTTGGAAGGGCTGGTTAGAACACTGCATGCCAGAATCGTCCTATGGAGTGAGGAGATTGGGTTCCTCCGCGGTCACCCTAGAGAGTTGGACATTGTCGACAGATCCTACTACGAGTTGGAGAAGTTTACAAACTATGAACTCAAGGCTAGAGCAGTATATGACGTTGCCACAGATTTCATTGTCAAGTATACATGGGGTGCTGCAGGTCTCGTGCTATGTTCGATCCCAATATTTATCAACAAGTTCAAGAATGTTGTGGATACCAAATCTTCCGCTACATTTATCACAAACCGTCGTTTGCTGCTCTCTGCTTCATCATCACTGGGTATGCTGATCACTTCTAGAAAAGAAGTGCAACAAGTTGTCGGATACATGAAGAGAATCTCTGAGTTTGAGAACGCGCTGCTAGAAGTTGATTCTTCAGTTACACAAAGCACCATTTCCCGTGGCGTTATCAAATACGATGATAACGTTATTGAGTTCAAGGAAATCCCATTGATCACGCCGGCAAACATCGTCCTAGCACAATCGCTTTCATTCAAGATCAAGCATGGAGACCATTTACTCATTGCTGGTCCAAATGGATGTGGTAAATCCTCCTTGTTTAGAATTCTTGGTGGATTGTGGCCCGTGATGAGTGGCGAGTTGACGATCCCACATTTCGAGAATGTCTTTTACTTGCCACAGAGAGCATATTTGTCCAAGTCCTCTTTGAAAGAGGTGATTATGTATCCATCCACAACTTATAAACATCAGACGAATAAGGAGCTGATTGACATCCTTAAAGTGCTCGACCTGACGTTTTTGCTGCATGAGAACATCACGATCGAGTTGATGAAAGACTCGAGCCTGGAGGTGAGCGACATTGATCCATTTAAGACTATCAGAAACTGGTCAGAGGAGCTCTCGATCGGTGTGCAACAGAGATTGGCCATGGCGAGAATGTACTACCATCAGCCGAAATTTGCAGTTCTGGATGAGTGTACATCTGCCGTTTCCCCACAGATGGAGCAATTGATGTACTCTCATGCACAGTCCTTGGGGATTTCCCTGCTTTCTGTCGCCCACAGATCCTCTCTGTGGCATTTCCACAACTACATCCTCAAGTTCAGAGGAGACGGCACTTATGCCTTCCAGGAGTTGAACGCTGACAAGAGACTGGGCTGGGAGAGTGAGCTCATGGTGCTGAACAAGACGCTGAGAGACGCACCAATTCTCGAGGCCAAGTTGAAGGAGTTGAAGATTGCGCAGGAGTCGCAGGAGTTCAGAAGAACACAGTCGCAGATGAGCATAGCTGCACTACAGAGAAACGCCATCAAGGCCTAGCAATAGAAGAGCTATCTATTATCTTTTCGTAGAAGGGTTTAGTCCTCGTTGCCCCGGCAGCACAATGCAAGAATCGCTGTTTTGGGGCAGGCGCGCGGTCCACAAGCCGTCAAACAAACAAAGAAGAGCGCCAAAACACTGCGGAAGAGACGCTTTGTCTCAGCAGAAGCACACTTTGTGACGGGCGGTAAACATATCTGGAAAGGGCGGTTAGATCCCTATTGCTAGACGGCCATTACGGTCTCATTTTTTTGTTGTTTTGAAAAGGGCGCTCCGTACCAGGAAAGAAATAGAGAGAGAGAGAGATCTACGAGAGATGGTGTCCCTGGAGCACCAGGAGTCACCACCACAGCTCAAGTACGCTCGGGGCGCTTCACGGATCCCAGTGAAGGACAGAACACAGCACATTTCCACGCCCATCGCAGTGCTGGATGACTCTGTTTACGGAGATCACGTCAAGCGCTCGGCCATACCCAGAATTGCATCTTCTCCTCCTGTTTCACTTCCATCTGCTGCATCATCACCGGACAGCACCCACACACACACGACGCCGTTGCGGTCCGAGAGCAGGTACAGCCTATCGTTGCTGATCAATGTCACAAACACAGCGGTGACCCCTGCGAGTCAGGATTCCACGCCCAAGAATAGGATCAGGTCCCAGCCTCAGACGACGCCGCCATCCACAGTCACGAAGCTCTCAGCTCAGTTGGCGGCTCTCTCAATCACCACCCCAACACGGAGACAAACCCCGTCACCGTCACCATCACCGAGCAAGTCTCAGATTGACGTCACACCGACTCGGAAAATGGTACGATCAGTAACGACAACGGACTGCTCATACCGCGCTGTAAGCCAGGGCAAAGAGAGTGAGCCAAGTACGCTCAAAGGCATTATCACCAACGCCGCAATGAACCAAGATAAAGACACAAAACTGCAGGAGAGAACATCTACACTGCTCAAATCACGTGTCAAGTCCGGTGTACTCACACATAGCGCTTCTCCCCTGAAGAAGTCACTCATCAGGAAGGCCTCGACGCAAGCGGTACCCACGCCGATTAAGCGTGTTGCCTCGGCAACTGGGGACAAGCACAACTCCACCACCACTACTAGCAGCAACAACGGCAATGCCACCACAACTGGGAAAGAGCCATTGCTTTCTCGTCTCACAAGGTCGACAACGGCTTTTGATCTGAAGATAAATTCGTCCAAAAGAGCACAGCGGACGGTCTCTGATATTTCAGCAAGGGCGAACAATAGTTCAAGTCACATTCCACACGACAGGAACACCACTTCACATCGAGTTGTTTCAGATATACCTGAGTCTCTCAGACGTTCCACGAGAAGCAGCCGTCTGAAACAGGAGATGTCCATAATGAACCTCAACGCAAAGCTCAAGTCCAGAATACATGATTCTCCGATGGACTCTAAGCTGGACATTCCAAAGAAGAGGTCAATGACAAAGAGTTTTAGTGTCAATGTGGCACTCAAGGATCTGACACGCGCCTCGACAGCGATCTCGGAAACACCACCACACACCCATCTTCAGAAAAGAACACTCCCGACAAGAACAAGACCTGCTTCTGTTGTTTATGGATCAAGAGTACCCTCACGCTCATCTACGCCAATGTCTCGCAAATGCAGGACCACAGAGGAACTATACAAGATGCTTTCAGAGTTCGGTGCAACTAAGAAAATAGTTCATGATTGGGATGCAGATGCAAATGTCGAGTCTTTGCCACGACAATCACCTGCACATGTTCTTCAGTGTAATGACCTCAACGCATTTGAAAAAGCTGAGATCATGAAAGCTAATGATGTGTTCTATTTGGGTAACGCTGGTAACGAGCATTTTGATTCCTCGAACGTTAATCTCAACTTTGGCTTTGATGACAAGGAAAATAATCTTGTTGTGAAAAATGATGATCATATTAATTACCGTTACCAAGTTATTTCTCGTCTTGGTACTGGAATGTTTGGGAAAGTCTACAAGTGTCGGGACCACAAGAGGAGGAGAGTCGTATCACTGAAGATCATGAGAAATGACCCAGACTGGTCATTACAGAGCATCAATGAGATCAAAATATTGAAAGAACTTCACCATCCAAACTTACTGGCATACTTTGATTATTTCAACTTCAGATCCCACATTTGCATCACTACAGAGCTTCTCGCTGTGACATTACTAGAGGCCCTAGAGGCAACAAAGTTCAAAGGATTCGATATCAGTGTCATTAAGCTTTGGTCAAGACAGTTGTTATCCGGATTGCAGTTTATTCATGATAAAGGCATTCTTCATGGGGATTTGAAGCCAGAGAACGTTATGCTTGTATCTCCAGATTCATTTGACTTGAAGATCATTGACTTTGGATCCTCAGCAATGGCAGGAAGAGTCACATTCCCATACATCCAGTCAAGATTCTACAGAGCTCCAGAGGTTCTATTAGGTTGTCGATATGATACCAAGATTGATATTTGGTCATTCGCTGGGTTGATTTATGAAATGTACATTGGTGAACCTCTATTTGAGGCTAAACAGGAGGACCATCTATACAAGCTTATTGTGAAATTAATTGGGCACCCTACTGCTAAGACGATCATTTCCTTGAGAAATGAAGTGCTTAAGAAGGGCTCTATCAATAAGTATAACGATTCGGGTTACATTGACAAGAATGCAATGCTCTTCACAAAGTTTGACAGATTGGGGACTTACAAAGGTGTGGTATTGGAACAGCCAAGAAGGGACCATTCAATGGCTAGAAAACTACGACTTGATGATGAGGGATTTGGAAGTTTTTTGCAAAGCATGTTGGTTTGGAACCCGCATGATAGGCCTGGAGCCACACAGCTATTAGAACACAAGTTTTTAAAGCATTAAGCATTACAATTGCCAATAAAACATAGAATAGAATCATTTTCAATTTTTAAGGTCGTTATTGTAATTTTTCGTGTCTCATAGGAACACAACGTCGATTTTGCGCTCTGAAATGATATCAGGCCAGTATTTCCCTGTCTCCCAAGATTCGAGCATGATCTCCCTTGCAATACCAGCAGAGAACATACCATTGTCAGCCAATGTGCCGATTCTATCAAGGAAGAATGCTCTAGTCTTTTCATCAAGAACCTCACACCCAGTGGAGAACAAACAAAAGATGGTGCAGTAGGCAGCTGGTTGTTCTTTGTTAATGTTCTCAGCAATCGATATAGCTGTACGAGTAACAATATCCTGTACCAATGGAGACTCACGAGGAAGCATCAGCACTCTTCTATATATCTGGAGCACTCCAGAGAGCCCAAACACATAATTTGTCGATCTTAAGACACGATAGTCTTGGAGTTTGTTATTGAGGATGTTCATGGGATCACGTTTCAAGTTCCTTTCCACCTCATCTCTCTCTGCTTCACATTTGTTCAAGTATTTCAGGAGTTCCTCCTTGGCCTCCAGGGCCTGTTGCATAATGTGCACGGGCAAGGTCTCAGCAGAACAGTGTAAACCCTTGCGCTCTTTGACCATATTGATGATGTTAGAGAAATACTCTAATAGCTTGAGATCGAATCCCATGAATGGATCAATGTCCTGGAGTCTTTGACGATCGTTGAGGGTAGGACATGGAGTTTCCCAGAGAAATTCGCCAGTTCTTCCAGATTCGGCATATATGGAAGAAGATGAGGACAAAGAGCCAATGACATCAAGGTATGCGAACCATCTTGTAAAGAAGAAGGACAAATCTGATTCATCGCCTTTCTCAAAAGCAACAGGTGTGGAACACTGTAATGACCTCTGGTCGTATCTCTTTGTAGCAGACTTGAGGAACCCACGGGAAAGCATAATGTTCTTTGCACCAAAGAAATGTGCTCTCCAACCATGAGTCTTCCCACACATGATTTCAAAACTGCTAAAGACCAAGATGAGCGCCAATGTGTAGTCTGAGTTTGCCTCTTTAGGGTCAATGAGACGGTTGTACAAATCTTTCAAAGCACGACGGACGAGATCTCTAACGAGGTCCTTTGGATATGGTTCACGCTTGAATGCTGTGGTTTGGCATAAACCGAGACAAACAAGCACGGAGAGAATGCCCTCGGTTCCAGCTGAGATGGACATTTTTGGTAGAATGCATGTGAATGGGTTGTCCTGATAGCTACTTGGAGGAGCCGGGCAGAGAATCTTGGAGAAAACCTCAATGTAACTGTGGTAGTGCTGCTTGTAGATGGGATTCTGTTGAAGAAGATCTGGTAGAGGGGAAAGTGTACCTGGGATTGTTTCGAATCCAGTGAAGAATTTCACAGGGTTACAGAAGGGCTCATGTTGGGAGGCCCCATTATGTGTGAATGAAGAGTGTATACTTTGGAAGTTCTCCAAAAAGACCAGATTATCAGAGGAGGAATCGCTGTCGCTACCTAGACGTATACCACCTTGATCAATAGTCTGGAGATCTGGGAGCAAAACGCTGTTGACAAACTGTTTTGCCATTGGATTGGAAGTTTCAAGTTCTCTAAATGCTTCTGTGACATCACTTCCCATCAAGTTTGTTATTGTCATATCAAGCTCTGCGAGCTGGCCATTATCTGTAAGGATGGTGTGTTGTGTTGCATGGTCGGTCGATTGATTTGAAGGGTTCAAAAGAAATGATAAATCAAATGAATGTTGAGGTGCAATCTGGCGGACAGGAGTGAGCATGTCCATTCCAGCCATGCTCCCTGGTGTTGGCAGCTCGTTATATATCTGAAGATTATGATTTTGCTGTTTCCTCGTTTGTTGCTGTTTATGATTGACTGTTGCTGTCCTCGTTGGTCTCGCCTTGGGAATGGCCAAAGGAGGGCTATCCCGTGGAGTCGAAGGTGATGCACTATCACGGAGCTTGTTATACTTGTGGTCAAACGAAACCACTGTTCCAAAGGCCAAATTATTCGACTTCTGTTTCTTGAAAGGACGTCCACCCCACGTTAACTTCAGGGAATAATCACAAGTGTGGTTGGCCTTGACACAAAGGGAACAAGACGGTTTCTTCTCATCACACTTGACTTTCAGTCGTTTGCAACGGTGGCAACCAAAACGAGAACGTGTGCGTTTCTTTGAGGATTCGCTTGGTATGTCCGACATTATATCTTCTGGAAGGCATTCGGAGCTTCTCTCTCTCTTTATCTCACACTTTTCTCTCTTCATCTCCTTCAAATTTACAGAACCGGGCTCTGAAGTGTAAGTTCAATCTATGACCTGTCTCTAGATTTTTTCCCGCTTGTCTTCCGTAGATGGTGGGGGGTTCAGTAGTTGATGTTATTCCCACTCAAGTTGTTGCGGTTACGGTGGTGGGCGCGGCGGTGTTTCATTTTATGTCACTTTTCTTTTATACAAAGCATTAAAGGTTAAAAATTACACCTTATTTTATGGAAACTTTCTATAGATATGGCGTAGATCTATACATGGCCTATTAATTGCTCTCCCTCTCAATTTTCCGCTCTTTGGCTTCCTTCTTGGTTGTAATAGTAGAGTAGACATAGAGGTCCCCAAGAAACCAGGCGGGCGTTTACCTAATTCGGCAAGTCAAAGCGTAACGCCAGCGTTCCTCAGCGTGTCAGAGCGCACATTTCCAGTTTTTGAATACGGGTTTTATAGTGTAGTGGTTATCACCTTCGGTTCTGATCCGAATAACCCCGGTTCGAATCCGGGTAAGACCTTTTTTTTCTTGCTGGTGTGTACCCTTAGGCCGGGTAACCCCCACATATGACGGTTAGTTTCTTAATTCTGTTGTTGTAATACAGGTCTAGATTACATGATTAATGATAGTTTGATTACTGACATTGTTATCAGTGTTGTTGAAATTGTAAAAAAGAGACAATTCACAGGAAAACATTGTCGAGGAAAGTACTAAAAGACTGGTAAGGATTCGAAACTACTACGTAGGTGTTCCAAATTGTAGATTAATATTAGTCAAAAAAATGTACAATGATTTGCCCTGAGTAATGGAAAAATGGATATAACGTCAGAAAATGAGCAAGAAAAGAGAATCCATACGTTAGAACCAGAATGCTAAATGACATGCAATAAAAGAAAGAAACAACGACTCAAAAACAAACAAAATGCGACTCATGGATGGGATAGAAACCCAACATCGTAGCTCGTAAAAGATTAATTCACTTGATTTCTGCTTTATCAAGTAGGTCAAACACCGTCTCAAAAGTGAAACGTTTCGTAATGTCCTTCTCCATACAACCTTTAAGAACCTCAATGAAATTCTCATTACCATCACAAGCTTCAGCAAACGATTCAATGTCGTAATCACCCTTTTGAATCTCTGCACGAAGTCTTGGTTCATAATCATGTGGGAATGGAAGCTTACCAGTGCACATTGTATACAACAAGACACCAAACGCCCAGATATCAGCCGTTGGTCCCAATGGTGGAGGCTTCAGCTCCAAGAGCTCCGGTGCAGCATATGGGAGTGATCCAATGTGTGCATCTGGTAACGTTGGGTCCAACTGCATAGCTGGATTGATTTTTGGTAGCGTCTTCGGTTCGATTGGAGTAGCGTCAAATGATAAGATATCAGATTCACTATCTTCAGTTGGAACCAGCGAAAGATTCAACCTGGTATCATCATGTACTTTCGATTTGTCGGAGACAATTCTTAACAAGGAACGAACGGCCTTTAGGTCCTGACCAGATAATGAACGAGGAATAGATGGACGTCTCTTGATTCGCAAAGAGTCTTTCAACACTATATCCTCAGAGTCTGGTATCACCTTGAACTGATGACTCATACCGAAATCACAGAGAAGAATCTTGGTTTTGGGTGGTGTGACCTGGATCAAACAGTTCTCCAATTTGACATCACCATGGACGATACCCTTGTTATGCATGTAAATGAGAGCTGAGACAAGTTGTAACATGTAAACTCTTGTAATTCTGAGCCTTTTCAATCTTGGTGTTGATGGATTAGGTTGATTGTACAATCCCCATTTTTTGGCGAGATCAAACAAGTTACCACCATCGACCTTGGGCATGAGGCAGAAGATAGCTTCTGGGGTTTCCTTGACAGCCAGCAAGGGAAGTATGTTTGGATGTTCCATTTGACGCCATATGTTAACTTCTCTCTCAAAACGGATTCTCACAGATTCATGCAGGGTTCTGATGATCTTCATTGCCTTTGCATTCTCTGGGTCGTTTACATCACGACACTCCCTCACGAGCCCCCATGCACCACTACCGATTGTTCTCCCCAAAGTATGGCCAAGGATAGTATTACCCTCGTCATAAGATCTTAGAGATCTCGAGGAAAAACTTGGTGTTAGGAACTGTGAAGCCAAAGACAAACGACTCTTGCTTCTGGAGGCCTCCTTTTGCAACTTCTTCAAAACCTCGGGATCGGCGTGCAGACTGAGCTCTCTCATCACACGGCGTCTCTCTGACAGTTTCATAGAGTTGAATCCACTTGGTAATAGCGATCTCACCCATTCCTCTTCATCTTGTGTGCCTCTCACTTTTGGAACCGACACTGGTTGAACCATCGAATGAGACTGACCCATAGGTGTTGATGAAAGCGACGCACTCGTGGATGATGGCTCACTGCTGTCCAGCAGCGATGACTGTCTCGAAACCTCGTGGCCTGCATACTGGTTATCAACGAATTGGTTACCGACACTGTCCCACTGTTTCAGCGTTTGTCCGAAATCCAAGTCTGGCAGGTACTCATCGTCCATTCCAAAATCAAGATGCCGATACCTCTTCTTTGCCGTCTCCGACTCCTTCTGCTTCTCCAAGAGATGCTGATCCATTGTGGTAAAACTCCAAGTGGACCCATCTCCGCTTCTCTTTTGTACTTTTGGGCTCTCGTATTGGTCGGTTCTCGTTGGTCTGTGTTTTGTCTCATCGTGCTGGATGACTCTTCTCCCATAGATGGGGTCAAAATGGTTGGTTTCACTCTCGGACAGCGCACGGTGCAATCTGAGTTTGGAAGGTTTACGCTCTGCAGATTTCAGAATCTTGGCAGAGTCCTGCTGCTTCAGCAACGAGTGGTCTTTTCGTAGACGGGAAACGTATGAGTCGTGCTTGATTGGCGTCTCTGCCAGCGGTGAGCGCGCCTGTGTGTAAGGTGAAAGCGGGGACGACAACGACGAGGGTGTCACCGATGGTGTTGTTGACGGAGAAGACGTAGGGACAATCTCATCACCAAAGATGCACAGCTGGTCCTTGACAGTTGAAGCTTGCTGGGGGAATTTGGACGAATTGGGGTCGACTGGCACGATCTCGTCCTCATTCCATGCGCGAGCATGTTTCTCTGGGACTAGTTCAAAGCTGAACTCCGGGTTGAACACGGCAGCCTGGCGGATTGTGCTGAGCGACCCTTCAAAGATACCATCGTTAGCATCAATATTGGATCCACTGATGCTGTGGTCGTTATCAGAGCACAGAGTGTGGTCAAGGTAGCCGCTGCCGCTGCTGATGCTGTTTCTCTGTGTGCTCGAGCGGGAGACCGTTGAGAGCGACGGTGTGATCGTGCTGCTTCGTGTGACATCCTCGCTGATCTTTGCCAGACTAGTAGTCAGCAGAGAGACCCTCTGAGGCGGCTGAGCGCCGTCAGACATTGACTGTGTGTGTGTGATGGATGTGGCAAGGGCGCTACCGCTATGAAGTGCTGGAACAAGAACTAAGTAAACACTCTCACCTTCTTTCTGTGTGTGCAATTATCAAACAAGCACAAGGACCCCTCTTCCTCCCACTCTGGAGAAAGACAGGCGTAGAAGAAAGACAGAAGGACAGTCAGACGGTGACAGGCTGTGTATCTGCTCATCAAAAGAGGGCAGGGCAAAAGATCACCAGAAAAGGACAAAGAGATTAGCCGCGCACTCAGATGACATTACATTCTAGGTGTCCGGGTGGGTATGTGAGATACTTCCGGTTGATAGATCACGTGCGTGGTCATGTGCTGCCCCTCGTATCTCCCAGCCAATGACAGCACGTTAAAATCGAATTGAGCGAGTCAGCGGCAGCGCGACGGGTAGAGCCTCCTAACAAGAAGAAAAAAGTTCAAATACACATACAGAGACTCCTTGCCGAAGGGATCACACACACACATCAACACATCGTCAAACACACACAAAATGGGTGCCGGTGCTCCACACGCTAAGACTTACATGGGATGGTGGGGATCCTTGGGTTCCCAGCCTCAGAAGGGTATCACCACCTACGCCGTTTCGCCATTCTCCTTGAAGCCTTTCAAGGGCGCTGCCCACGCTGCCGTCTTCAACGTCTTCAGAAGAGTGAAGAACCAGGCTCTGTTCGTCATACTTCCAGGTCTCGTCATCTGGAACTGGTGGGCTTGGGCCAGAGACTACAACGAGTACTTGTACACCAAGGCTGGTAGAGAGGAGTTGGAGATTGTCAACGCCTAAGTCTTGTTGTTGGCTTCTTGATACATCCACCAAAGTTATAAAGACAAATTCATTTTTTCATCACACCATACAACTGTGTATGTCCAGGGATATACACAGCTTGATTTGCAACCGCTCCCCACGAGGGAACAGGGTTGTGGATCTTGTACAACCAGCATATATTCATCCATCTCTTGTCGAAGACAAACATTGTGATCACGACCCCGAACGCCTTTTTTTCTTGTTTTGCTTGTCTGTTTGTGACCTATACATATCTTTGCAACAGGCAGTAATGTTATTCATGGAATCAAATTATCTAGGATTAGACTGATTTGTAGATTTTGGTTGTAGATTGGGAGATAGATATCTGCTGGCTCCCAGAGGCTATCGCACTACAAGATGTTATTATTAAGAACAACTTTTTCTATGGACAAGTTGCTAAGATCCAGTTCATTTAGAACGCTTGTAGACCTTGTTCAAGAACTCGGTCAAGACCTGGCCCTTGAAACCTCTGCTCTCATCAACCTTTGAGATTTTGTCTCTCAACTCGTTGGCAATCTTCTCCTCATAATCCTTGTAAATCTTGTCAATGCCCATCTCGTTGAAGAGCTGCTTACACACTTTCTCCTTTTCGTTATCCTTCTGACCGTAGTTCTCATCCAAGACTTTTCTCTGCTCCGGTGTAGCCAACTTCAACGCAGTGTTAACGACCCAACTGCACTTGTTGTCCTGGATATCAGTACCAATCTTACCAATGTCCTCTGGCTTACCGAAACAGTCCAAGTAGTCATCCTGGATCTGGAAGTACTCACCCAATGGGATTAAGATGTCCTGTGCCTGTTTCAAATCCTTCTCATCAGCACAGTTGGCAGCGTACATGGCCAATGCAACTGGCAAATAGAAAGAGTAATAGGCAGTCTTGAAAATGACAATAAAAGAGTGCTTCTCCAAGGAGAACTTGGACAAGTCAACGTGGTCCTCTGGTGCAGTGATCAAGTCCAACAATTGACCCAATTCGGTCTGGAAAGTAACTTCGTGGAACAACTCGAGAAGGTCAACATAATAGGACTCGCCTTTGAAGTACTTCTTCAACAGAACATAAATAGCAGCCTCGAGCATAAAAGAGTCATTGATGGCGATGTTTCCAACGTTCTCCACTCTGTACCAGCATGGCTGGCCTCTTCTAGTGATGGAGGCATCCATCATGTCATCTGCAACCAAGAAGTAAGCCTGGAGCAACTCGATACACCAACCGAGAATGGCAATCTTCTTGTACTCTTCAGCAGACAGGTCCTCAACAGACTTGAGGCCCTTGAGCAGAACATATGTGTCGACAACGGAGATACCTCTGTTCAACTTCCCTCCTGGAGTGTTGTAGTCCAAGTTCTGCTTGAACCACTCAATGGCCTCGCCGGTCATGCCATAGTCCTTGAGGACCTGGACCAGCTCGTCGACGAGCTCGGGGAAAACAGTGAGGAACTTCTCTCTTTTTGCAGCCTTGTCGGACATCTCTCCTTTGTTAGTGTGGTTAATTGGCCAATGTAGAGAAGATCTCGGGTGGGAAGAATGCAACGCGTTGGGAGTTTTGTACTTTGTTAGTGCGCGGCCGAGATCGTCGTTCCTCGTCGTTTACAGCTTGAGCTGATTTATACACAAACATCACAAGAGTTATCCTTTATTCTTATATCTGTGTCTATAGAAGGATATTTGCTCTTCTACTTCTTTTTTTTTTCCCCGTTTGGGGAGGGAGTTCGAGCCAGGTGGGCCAAGAAGCATGTCTAATGTTAGGTCTAATGATAGTAATGAGTAGTGAGAAATACCATCAGAAACTTTTAGTCCATCCAATATACTCATATACACACGGAACTGATCACGGGACAGAGCTGGCCCCCGTGGTATTGGCCACCGTCTCGTCTATACTCTCAGCGTCTAATTTGAAAAACTTTTGTTCATCCAGCTTCTGATATCCACTATCTGTTCCGAGTAACGTCTCCATTGGAATAGCAGCAACTCTCTCGTTGTGATCATGGTCAACCAATGGACCGTGGAAATTGTATCTGCCCCATACAAACCAAAGCAGTGTGATGAGAAGGAAGAATGCGACAAACACCAAAGAGGCATAGTTCATCGAACTGCCAGTAACTGGGATCTGCGGTGGCATTGACAGCACAAATACTGTGAATAAGAGCCAAAGAACGGCAATGATGTTCAGAATGAATCCAACATACTTCAACTTGAAAGCAGCACCACGTACTTTTTTACGTGCACCAAGCAATGACGACGTAATGGGGATAATGGATGCTGCACACAGTGCAAGCACTGCTGCACCAATGAAGGCATTAAGTGCAGATGTCGAAACCAAGGCAAGTAATCCAAGGAAATACGAAACACCCATTGATAATAGCACTGCATATTTAGGGACTTTTGAGACTGATTTTTCATCAACATATGTCCACAGGTGTCCAAATGGAAGTGCTCCATCACGAGACATGGCATATACCGCTCTTGAAGATGTAGCAATGGATCCAATGCCAGAAAAAATCAGATTCCCAATGATCATGATTACTAGGAAAAATGAAACAACTTTCGACCTGGTGGCTAATTTGAATATGAGAACAATTGGCATGATTCCATTCTCTTGAGACACCAGCAGTGATACATCTGGAATAACAGCGAGAATTGGGATCAAAAAGATGAAACCAGCTGCTCCTGCTAGTAATACTGAAATAACAAGACCTTTGGGGACGGATTTCTCTGGTTGTATCACTTCGTCACTGATAGCAGGCAAGAGACCAAATCCTTGGAGCATGAAATTGGCCTGTTGGAATCCAATCATAAATGCCAATGGAGCAGGCCATCCAGACATTGAGTTATCAAAGTGTGTGAAGATGTATGAAAGTGAGCGATATTCCCTCGTGAATAACAACAAGAGAATGTCAATTAAGAGAACAGCATAGATGATCCAATAGACACAGAGTCTGTTGATTGCCTCCATGTACCTGCTAAAGTATAAGTTGACAATCCCACATAATGTAACGACAATGTAAAAAATCACGACTGTTAATACTGTGTCGAGCCTGTATGCATCATCGTAGATACCAAAGACACTAAGGATCAGTTGCGCACCAGCAAATGTAATACTCAAACTTTCAAGCCAGTTGCCCATTAGAAGGAAGAATCCAGTAAACCATGCACATATTAGGGAATATCTCGGGTGTGCAATGATTGCAGCACCGCCGTGGAGTTCGATTGGGTACTTGGAGCAAATCTCTGCCAGTGACAGTGCACAGACAATCGAAAATACGTAAACAATCATGTAACCACCCATTATTGTAGCTGGACCACCATCAATGAGTGCAGCACCCATGGTAGCACCTAATGACAGTGGTGCACTCATCAGGGCAAAACCAAGGCCAATGACAGATGTGATTGTGAGGTTTCTCTCCAATTGCTGCTCATACTTAAATTTCTCGACTTTGACTTCCTCATCGTTGATATCGTTCTGGATAACCTCTTGCACTGTGTTGAATAGTCGATTGGCATATGACTCGTCTGTGAGGTCAATGGAGGTCATCCGTACCGTGTCCTCCTCCATTGTGTATGCTTCAAGTGAATATGTGGGTGTTTGATCTGTGGTATCTCAACCGGAGTTCTCGGTCAATGCGAGAAAATGCGCAGGGTCAGCAACCAATGAAAAGGCCCAGCTCCTCTGTGAAATGCAAATGGCCTCTGAAAGCCACAATCACTGATCTTTAGCTAAACAAACGGCTCAGAAAAGTGGCTGTGTCTTGTGTGCTTGGGGACTAACTTTGCACCCGATGAGCTGTATCAGGTTTGATACAGTGTGCGCGATTCACATCATGGAATATTTCCTATTCAGGGATTTCCACAGTTTCTATGAATTTCTAAAGGTTTCTATACAGATACCTTACGCATCCGAAAGGACAGCGTGTTCTTTTTCTCCTGTCTATAAATACGACAGAAGGATCCCCTTAGGATCTGATTAGTTTATACTTTGTTTAGTTCTACAAGAGACTGATATAAGAGATTATTTCCGTTCCAATCCCGGTTGCACTGTAATACGAGTCCTGTATTGGAGTGCTTACGTAACGAAACCAGACATCTCACTGCGCCCCAATACAATTGGTGATTTCTACAGTTTCTATTCGAACTATCTTCGACTTACGTTACAGTATCTTTCCCCAGCCGGTTCTTTACTTCCTTTCCTTGACGAGACAGAGGATTCTCCGGTCTCTTCCCTCACCAACGTCTCTAAGGAAC
>JAKTUJ010000034.1:0-88862 GCA_030556625.1 Petasospora euphorbiiphila | reverse complement strand
GTCTGGGTGTTGTCTGGATGTTGTCTAGATGTCTCACGTTTTAACAGTATTTTTGTCTAATAACACATGAAAACACAATTTTTCACTAATATTAAAACATATAAGGAATTTGAGGAGGTTTTTTTTTTTTTTTGGCGACTTTTAGAAATTTCCCCAAAAAATTTCCCGCGCCAGAAAGGGGATGTCCAGGATGAGTCGAAGAGACTCGACCCGACACGTCTTTTTATTTTTTTTTGTACTCACTCTTGAGTACCTCCAGAAACCCCAGTTCATTCGCGCTTATTTCCCTGTTGGGCAATTCGCGTATTCGCGTAACTAGTAGGTAACTAGCTTAGTACTTACATCTATGATCTATGATCTACCATATCTACTATCTACTATCAATTACTAATATCAACCTATTAACGTCAGCTGATCGTATTATTCTTTCCACCGTAACCCTACCGTGACTTGAACTAGTAAAAATCTTTCGTTTTCCTCTCAATAATTACAGAATAATAGCGAAATCACTGAACCTTCTACTGAATTCATATGAGGAGTTATATATTATAGCATAGCTGGTACAGGTCATCATGAACTCGCTTAACTAAGAAAGCCAGGCATGAAAGACGCCAAGATCTAATCCTAGTAGAATTAGAAAAGGGCAGCAACAGCCAAAGCCAAAGCACCAACGGAAACACCGATGGAACCGGCAGCACCAGCGAAGGTGGAGACAGCTGGCAAGGTGGAGGTAACAGCGACAACCTTGGTTGTGGTTGAGTCCTGGGATGCAACAACTGGAGCACTAGTAGCGGCACCAGAAGCTGGCTTGGTGGTGGTCTCAACAGCCTTAGTGGCAGCCTTGGTGGTGGTCTCAACAGCCTTAGTAGAAGCCTTGGTGGTCTCACCAGCCTTAGTAGAGGCCTTGGCGGTGGTCTCGACAGCCTTGGAGGTGGCAGATGTCAATGGGCAGTAAGTTGTGTACTCAGTGACAACACCCTCGGAGGTGACGGTAACAACAGTGACACCGGTGGTGACAGGGATCTCAGTGCAAGAGGTCTCCTCACAGGAAGTGACGGTAACAACGGTAGTGGAGATGTCACTCTCAGTAGCAGTAGAAGTAGAGAGTGGAGCCTCAGAGGTAGCCTCGGAAGAAGCTTCGGAGGAAGCAGCAGAGGTAGCCTCAGAGGAAACAGCAGAGGAGGTCTCATCACCAACAAGTCCAACAACAGTCTCAGTGTACTTTGGCAAACCATCAGTACCGGTGACAACAATAGTTCTAGTGGTGTAGCCAGAACCAGTCAAAGCATCAGTACCAAGGTATCTGGTGACAACAATGGTGGTAGAACCCAAGTCCTTGGTGTAAGTAACCCAACCAGTGTTGGCTCTCTGTGGGTACCCAGCAGAAGAAGAGGTGGCGTCAGTAGCAAGACCAATAACAGTCTCGGTGTACTTTGGCTTACCATCAGTACCGGTAACAACAATAGTTCTGGTGGTGTACTCAGAACCAGTCAAAGCAGAGGTACCCTGGTATCTAGTAACAACGATGGTGGTAGAACCCAAGTTCTTGGTGTATGTAACCCAACCATTACCTTCGGCAGCGGCAACAGAGGTAGATGGCACGGCGGAACCAATAATAGTTTCGGTGTACTTTGGCTTACCATCAGTGCCAGTGACAACAATAGTTCTAGTGGTGTAGTCGGAACCAGTCAAGGCAGAGGTACCCTGGTATCTAGTAACAACGATGGTAGTAGAACCCAAGTTCTTGGTGTATGTAACCCAACCATTACCTTCAGCAGCGGCAACAGAGGTAGATGGCACGGCGGAACCAACAATAGTCTCGGTGTACTTTGGCTGACCATCAGTACCGGTAACAACAATAGTTCTAGTGGTGTACTCAGAACCAGTCAAGGCAGAGGTACCCTGGTATCTAGTAACAACGATGGTGGTAGAACCCAAGTTCTTGGTGTATGTAACCCAACCATTACCTTCAGCAGCGGCAGCAGTGGTAGATGGGACAGGCACACTTTCGACAGAACCAACAACGTACTCAGTGTACTTTGGCTGACCATCAGTGCCGGTAACAACAACAGTTCTAGTGGTGTACTCAGAACCAGTCAAGGCAGAGGTACCCTGGTATCTAGTAACAACGATGGTGGTAGAACCCAAGTTCTTAGTGTAGGTGACCCAACCGTCCTGGGCAAGAGCGCCCATAGCAAAGGCTGCAAGGGATGCAAGCTTGAAGAATCTCATTATTAGCGAGTGAATGATAGTTGGAAGCTGAAGAAGGTCAAAAGATACGAGACCTCATGAACCAAGGGGGGGTGATTCAAGACATATATATACCTGAGACTAAAAATAAGGGTGTTTTTCTGAAATCGGGAGCGGAAGAAGAGTATTAGAGGGATGAATGACTCTGTATCTGTTTCTCAAGCGTGATACCAGTCTTTATTGATACAACAAGTATGCGAGTATCTGAGCGTGATGCAGTGTCCGGCAGTGTCCCGCATCTGATTAGTGTCGTAGTGCGCATAAACCTGGCGATATGCGGACTTCCACAAAAATCAGTTTAGAGATTCGAAAATCTGATACCTAGGAGGGAAGCAATAGCTCAATGGGAAATATGCTATTATTGCTACGATGCTGGTGCTGGTTGTATCTGTATTTCTGTGAAAAATGATCGCTCAGGTCTGCTCAGCTAGCACTAGTTCTCCTTGATCACTCGCTTGATTGTCTACAGCGGTTTGGAGATACGTGGAAACCAGCAGGCGGGCATCGTGGTGATCAAGAAACACTTAGGTATAACTCTACATTTGATGGGATAAAGCATCATTCTGAATAGCGAATATAGCTGAAGCAGCTCAATTGAGCTCTGCCACGGCGACTGATGAATTACGGTGAAGGACGGTGGTACGCTCCATATTGTCCCATCTCATCACCCAGTTATGCCCACGCAAATACAAACACAGTGACACACACGCTGTGTGTGTTTGTATTACATCGAATTCTGATGGCTTGTGAACTGTGGGTTTGTGAGGTGCATTTGTCTACTACTCATCACATCAAGAACTAAGATCTACATTTGTTTGACAATACCGATGGGCCACCTCGGCCGGCATCTACGCATCTACAGCCAAATCGGTGATACAATCCCTTTTGGGAGGGGGCTCATTCAGGTGCGCCTTCCTGTTTATTCAACCGGAAGAAGGCGTAGTGGTTGGGAAATGGTACGTAGATTGCCAATGGTTGAACGTTTGGTAATGGAAATTGCAAGTAAGGGCAGTAAGATTGCCTTGTAGACTCTCGAGTTTGCTCGGTCGTTATGTCGCTCCTCGTTGATGAAAGGCTGCACCACACCGGCAAGAGCCAAGAGCTTCAAAACGTTAGTTCTTTGTGGCACGGAGTACGGAGCTGTACCAAGAGTTCGCGTGTCGGCATCACGATTCACCCGTTTACTTAAAGTACCACATCAGTTTCCCACATGAAGCAAATAGAGTTATTCAACATGACCTTCAGCCTTCAGCCCTACAGAGGGAAAAGAAGGATTTTCCGACTCATGTATACATTTTGCCGAGTTCGGATAGATTTCGTGCGTTTGGACCAGAGACATAAAAGCTCAAAAGTTCCCTCGAGAATTTCTTAACACATCAAATCCTGAACTATATTGCTCGATACTACACATAATGCAGCTTTCTCTTCTTGCTCTTGCTCCTCTCGCAGCCTTTGCAGCTGCCGAATTGACATCTGGTGAGACCTGGACCACAACCGTCACTGTTAACGAGAACGGTAATGTCTTCTTGAAGACCCGTGTTGAAGTTTACACTGGTCAGGCTACGACTGATCCAACCTCCGGAACTGTCACAACCGTTTTCACCATCTCGAACTCTCTCGCTACCTACACCAAGACGGTTGTTGAGACATTCACTGACAAGACAGCATCAGTTGCCAGCGACACCAACACCTCAGATGACGTAACCACCACACTCACCTACACCCAGCAGTACCAGACCTACACTAAGACCTTGACCGGTGACCCATCCGACTTCTCCTCGACCACAGCTAACTACGCTGCTAAGGTTGGTGCTGGTCTCGGTTCTATTGCCGTCATTGGTGCCCTCTTGATTTAATAAGAACCAAATGCCAATACTTCATCATTGTTCCGATCAGGATCTGTTGCGGTATGTATATAGTCTAACCAAAAGTTTCTAAATAAAAGGTCGACGTTTTCAGAATGGTGAGCTCACAGCTTGTCTCCCTCAGTTAGAAGCGAGCACTCCGTTTCACACTTCTCTTCTACCAGCGCAAGAGTAACCCCTTTCGACCCTTTCGAGTTTATGTGGCTGTCTGTATGTGCGTGTCGCGGCTTCAGGCGATGAGCCGGCATCGCTGATCGATCAGATAGAATCAGATAGGCTCCCATCGCGGAGATCTGTGTCTTGCGTACATGTACATGTCCCGTGTCCTGTCCGTCCACACTCTTTCGACAACACATAGAGAACCTTCAACCCTCCCATACGATTCGCTGGAAAAGCGGGCTTAGATTCAGGGCCTTCTACTTGCTTTGCTTACTTGCATAATAGATTTGAAAGATAATCAGATCACTGGCTCCTCCCAAGCAAATATTGCATACTTTAGTGAAAGTGGATTTCTTGTCGTTTATGCAGGGTTCATTCTTCGCGCTCCCGCTCGATGGAACAAGAGACAACTAAGAGAGTTCAAAGCTCGAGCCTCGGAGAGGTTTTTTTTTTCTTCTCCATACAAGACTTGTAACAAATACAATCTCACGGTCTCTTTGCCTCTTTTGGCTAATAGCTTAATATTTTTTAAAGCACAAACCTTTGCCTTCCAAATGCCGAATCTGTCAGGCAGAATCGTGCAGAATTCTCCAGCTAACAGGAGCCAATCGCTTTTAGTTGATGTGTCCTTTTTCCAAGAATTACAAAAACCCTGTACTTTACTTGCTAGAATGCTTTATGCTTATGCTGTTTGGAATTGGCACCCGTTCTACCGCATTCGACAGGGAGCCTTCTCAAAGGGACCCCGGACCACCATCTCACGGCTACCGCGGCTTAGAATTCTTATTTGGTCTCAACAATGCTGGCTCTAGTTCTAGTCAACAGCAAACGTTCTGGCTTATTGCTGGAATGCTTTTCTGTGTTTACATGAGTGTATTTGTACCATTGTAGCATGATAACGGCGACTTAAAGGAGTGGACACTACAAGATTTGTGACATGAGTTGAAAGAGCCTAGTGGCCGTTGCGCTGACCGTCAAGGTGCGTGTGATACTTGCAAAACCGTGAAAGCTCGAAAGTATTCACTGAAATTACAATTCTCAATTCGTCAGTATCATGTAAGGAGGGAATTACTACAGTGCTTTCATTGGTTATTCACTGCGTCTAACAAAGTTCGGCGTTCTTCTTCTCTTTTCTTTTTCTTTGGTTGCTTAATGCTTAATGCTCTTGTCAAGGACAGAGGCCTCGAGAGTCGAGGGCCGAGGGCCCGAGGCGGACGACGCGCTGAATGACGCGTGTCGCGCAACCACGCCTGCCCCCGCGTAACGGGGCCCTGACTCCTGACGGTTTTGTCAACCTAAAGTAAGCTTAAATTGAGTACCGGGTGAGGTACGTCCTCGTCTCTAATCTTGTCAATTTATTATACCTGTAATATTGTGATGATGATGAAATGTTTCCTAGCCAAAGACCTGTCGCTCGTAGTTTCCAGTATACTCATCCTTTTTTTTCCAGCAAATTCCATGCTTCAGAGGAAGCAAGGAGGGAGACCGGGGAAAAAAACGGGTGTTTTCAGTTCATTTAGCCGGGACGGATTTACACTCCCTCAAGCCGGCCTCGCATGGACTTGGGAATCGGGATGCCAACGGCATGATCGTGCCATGTCTCTGCAGCTTTCTCGGCCTGAACTCTCGTATAGACGAGCACCTTTTAGAGAGATCTGGACACAAAGGGTGTAGAATGCTTAATTCCCAAGATCGCTAAGATATCCTTTTGCAACCAGACTCCAGAGGGAGAAAATAGGCGTACAGTGTACTGTTGCTTTCCCCGGCCCGTAGATTCCGAAGTCTACAGGGACGACGCAAGTCGTGCAGCCTCGATGCATCTTTTCGTTGGCTACCGGAGAGCTCAGACGCTCAGACAGCCTCAGAGTTCAGAGCCTCAGAGTCCGGGGCTGTAGGTGACGTTCAGATAGTAAAGCGTATGTGTGTGGCAGGACCCTTGATGAACCCTTACCCCCGCCGAACCATTGTGAAGAAGCAGAAGAAAGAACAAAGACAAAGAAAGACGAATGGGTTCGTCGTGGAGCTAGCCTCCGTTCTCAATTCCACACAAATCCCCATACACCAGTAGACAAGCCTTCGTACAATTAAAAAAATCCATCTAGATTCTAGAGTGTTGAAAGGCTTGAGCGGCGACACGGCGAGCCGAGTTTTCCATATCGATGCAGGTGTTAGCGCTGTGCCTAAACTTTAAGCATGTTATTAACCGGACCGAAACTTGAAAAGCGTAGTACTTATATCCTATGAGAGCCCTTTTCTCACCTGGCCAAGACATCAAGATACCAAGAAACCCAAGAAACTATTCATTCCGATATGCAGCTCTCTCTTCTTACTCTTGCTCCTCTCGCAGCCTTTGCAGCTGCCGAACTGACAACTGGTGAGACCTGGACCACAACTATCACTGTTAACGAGAACGGTAATGTCTTCTTGAAGACCCGTGTTGAAGTCTACACTGGCCAGGCTACAACTGTTCCAACCTCTGGTACTGCTACTACTGTTTTCACCATCTCCAACTCTCTCGCTACCTACACCAAGACCGTTGTTGAGACCTACACTGACAAGACAGCATCAGTTGCCAGTGACACCAACACCTCAGATGACATAACCACCACTATCACCTACACCCAGCAGTACCAGACTTACACCAAGACCTTGACTGGTGACTCTTCCGAGTTCTCCTCGACTACTGGTAATTACGCTGCTAGAGCCGGTGCTGGTCTTGGATCCATTGCCCTCCTCGGTGCCTTGTTGATCTGAGTTACAAAAGTTCAGTTATTGATCTAATTTACAAAAGTGTTCTTTCATATCTTCGTATTACTTTATTAGAATGTCCGTGGGAGCTTTTTCTTAGAGCCTCAGTCAGAACTCGTTATACGTAGAGTACGTATTGGCTTTTGTTCCTGTCGGTAGTAGACGCGCCAAGTTTATGGTTAATCAGACGGGCATAGCTTCCTTGGCAAAAACTTGGAATATGACTGCCTCTTCCCGGCATACCCAGCGCGTTCAAGAAATCTTTGAACACTGTGTACAGCGATATAACATTGTGTATCCATGAGGAGCGAAAAGGTTATTTTAGTTTGTGTAGACTCCGCAGCACAAGATTATTCCACTCTTCTTGGGTGGTCCTAATAGTTCACCTCTCAACAAAAAAGACTAAAACCCAATTAATTTCTACGATGCAACTCGTGAATATCCTTAACTTTCAGGGTGTACATGACATTAATGATCTGCGTCGTGCCTAAATGAGAAGACTAGGCGTCTGGATTTCCAAATCTCGGAGCTCGGGGCCAATTTTGGGGTGTGTGCACTGTGTGCTTGGCTATGTCCTTGGCTCGTGACTGCTTCAGGAACGGAGGTGGAGGGTTTCCCCCAGGTTCAGGGGGTTCTCAAAGTTTTCTCCAGGGTATGACCTTCACACCGACATATGCAAGGACTCGACCCATTATCCAATGCCGAGACTTCAGCATTATTACAGTGGGTATATAAGGGAATGAGCGTCTCCTTCTTCCAATTCTTTTATCCTACCATCCAATAACACCCACCACCACTCTTGGATCCAATTCATCTATCCATCAATTACTTCCGAAATGCAGATCTCTCAACTTCTTGCGCTTGCCCCAGTCGCTGCTATGGCTGTCGCTGATCTCACTATGGGTCAAACCTGGACCACAGTTGTCACTGTCAACCAGAACGGTCACGTCTACGAGAAGACTCGTGTTCAGACATACTCTGGTCAGGCTACCACTGACCCAACCTCCGGTACTGTCACTACCGTCTTCACCATCTCCAACTCCCTTGCTGTCTACACCAAGACTGTTGTCGTTACCTACTCTGACAAGACCGCATCGGTAACAACAGACGACAACACCTCTGACGATGTCACCAAGACTCTCACCTTCACCCAGCAGTACCAAACCTACACCAAGACTTTGACCGGTGACGAAGAACAGCTTGCTGGAACCTCTAGTTCCACAAACTACGCTGCCAAGGTCGGAGCTGGTCTCGGTTCCATCGCCCTCCTCGGTGCCTTCTTGCTCTGAGTTAAGATTGAGATTTAAATTGTCCATGGCCCTGCTGTTTGCCATACCTATAATTGAAGTATACAAATTATACATGTAATATCTACTTTTTAATTCATTTTATTATTACATCTGTTAGAAACATAGCCTAACCTACTAATATGATAGATCACAAGCGGGTAACTCTCGCGGGTCCGGGTGAATGTACGGATGGTGATATGAACGGGTATTAAATCGCAAAACTTACTTCGGGAAACATTCTGTGTTCTAATATGTGGGTTATATATTGTAATAAGTGATGGTTTCGATGGTGATAATATCAATTGTTTAGAAAAATCAATCTTGAATTTACTCTGTCGCTTCCTATTCTAATTGAACTTGTTAATAACGAGAAAGGACTTCTTCATTTTAGAGTCATTTGAGAATTTTGCTCTTAAACGATATTAATACGATGGCTGATAGGTTTAAAATAAAACTAGCAATAGATTTTCCAAGTTTGAATAGCACAAATTCAAAATTACCTTTTTTATTTGAGATCAAGTTCGTATTGTGATGTGCGTAAGGGTGCATGAAGAGTACGGCAACGACATGTGTCAACAAAGAGGCTTAGTTGCTCAACTAAAAAAAAACACAGTACTTATAACCTCCAAACTAAAATGCTAGAGAACAAACCGTTCGTTCAAACCAAACTAGTCGACATAATTAATACCACAAGACTTTCAGAGACCCTTGCGAGATTAAGGCGCCAGAAGTATCCCTTCAATTCTCTCAATAGTCAAATCAGCCATTTCTTTACTCTTAGAAATACAAAAATTGTGAGGAATATCGTCCCTGAGGTCCACCGCTGTGTCAAAACCAGTCTCCTTGAAGACCTTGATCAATCGTGTTCTCGTATCATCTGCAACCCATCCGTCATTCTCTGAAAAATAGGCCCAGACACCAGTTCTCGGGAACCAAAGCTCCTGGTATTGCCAGTCACTTCTGATCAGCTTCATCTCCTCTGTGGCCAGTCCCAAAGATTGTCTGATGAAATCACTTTCTGTGAAGATAAGTTCACCGCATCGTATTGATTCATCTGCGGTGTCTCCCATGACCAAGGTAACAAGTTTGTTTACCAATGATGACGGCAGGTGCCTACTCAACACACCGACGTATCCCAAGTAGTAATAAAAATTTGTCCAATATTCTGTAACTCGGGAAAGCACCACACCCTTTTTAGACCTATGTATGTCCACCACTGTTGGTGTGATTAGCCCATAAAACACGTATTTGGCCTTGAGTCCATCAACAACACGCTGTAGAACGTAACATCCGACGGAATGCCCAAATATTAACACTTTCCGGTCCTTGATTGGACCAATAAAATGTTTTATCACGCTTATCTTGTGCTCAACCTGTTCTTCTAGAGTATAGATCTCGTTTGAAGGGCCATGAAGCGAGGAGAATCCGGCAAATGAAATACCAAGGACCTCGAGTTGTGGGAACTTGTAGTGGATCGCCGTCAGATACTCGATATAGAAATCGATAAAGCCTGGATTACCTGGTAGAAAGACGAACAAAGGCCCAGACCCACCTTCCGAGGGAGTATGGAAGACAGTGGTGTTTACCGTGGGGTTATGCTTTGCAGCGGACACAACAGTGACGTTTATGGGCTTCAGGCACATTTCGACCTTCTCCAAATAGCAATACAGCAACAACAAAAATACACAAGAACAGAACAGGACGACAAGACCAACGGGAGAAAAGACGGTGATGTGACGTGTCAGAGTATCACGAAAAGAAAGAAAGATAGCATTCAATCACTATTTGGAATTGGCCCGCAATCGCTGAGTGTGGCACGTATCAAAGTTCGCGAATGGCTTCCGCGAAAACAGCCGCCCGCGAAGCTTTTGCTTTCAATCACCAGCGATCTCATTTGACCTTTGGAAGGTTCGGAGAAGAGCAGACTTGTACAGGCACAAGAACCGCTGCCATGAGTGAATACCCAGTCTACTTCAAGCAGCCAATCCGCGTATGTTGCACCGTTTTGTTTCTTGTTATTTCCCGCCCGGGGGAGCGCCAGGACTTGTCACTAACATTCGCACTATAGTGGGCTCGTTACCATGCACACAACAGACCACACATCTTCTTCAGTGTGCTACTTGGTGTTGCTGGCCCTATCTTGGCTCTTACCATGACGCCTTTGAGAAGGGCATATCTCTACAAGGACGACGAGCCGATTCCAATGGGCTACCCTGTGCCATCCCGTGCTAGAGATGCTACCCTTACGGGGTATGACGATTGATTATGCTATGTTGGTGGAATTAACCTTTATTTATTTGCCCTGCTTGGGCTTCTATTTATTCTATTTATTGCTCTACATCTGAAAAAAATATTATCTACATGCCTAGTTGTATTGTAGCAAAGATATATACAGAGATTTCTTCACCACTTGTAATGACCATCCAACTTGAAGCGTAGTTTCTCATTTGGAAGCTGCATTTGTGCCTTTTGTCTCAACTCCTTCTGTTCCCTTTCCCAAGCAAGTCTCTTCTGTGTCATTGGCGTCTTCAGAATAGCCCTGATGTGGATGTATGGGTGGTGGATGATACCAGTTCTACCTCTTCCCTTTGGGTCGACTCTTCTTGCCCACCAACCATCAGAACCACACCAAATTTGTGAAATGTAGAGTTCTTCTGGCTTCAAGCCCAACTCAGAGGCATTCTTAACATTCTCTTGCAAAAGCTCAGATACCTCACGGCCAAGTTTTTTTCTGTGGAACTGACCTTGTGTGATCGCCTGGTTCACGTTCATGCCAGACACAAATCTCAAATAGGGCGTCGCTTTCTTCATACTGCTTTTAATTCTGTAGGATTTGATGTAAAGAGATGGCTCCAACACGTCAATCTCTTGTTTGGAAAGTTTCAACTGGTATTGCTCACCATTCTCCAACGTCACGACTTCGTTGTTCTTGAAGAACCCATTCTTCTTGACGTTCTCCAAGTAGATCTGCTTCTTTAGTGGGGAGAGAAGCTTCTCCACAGCAGACGTAGGCTTATGACCGATAAAGTCCTGTAATCTCGTATCGTTCTGAAGGGTCACCTTATTGATATCAAACCCATCCTCATTGCCCATAGATTGTAAAGAATCGCTGAAACCACGCTTCTTTGGCGTCTTGTCCTCTTGGTACTCAGTCACATCACTGAAAAGCGAGCCTGTGCTCTGCTTGGCCTCCTGGAAGAGCACTCTTGCTGTGCTCAGCTGTCTCACTAGGGGTACCCCCTGTGTAAGCCTAGCACGAAGGAAGTTCAGTGACATGGCTCGTACTCGTTCCACTTAATGGAACACCATCATAAGTCACTTCAACGTCCACTGAACAATTTTTGAAAGGCCCAGCCCGGCGGGGGCAACATCCCAGTTCGCGAAAAAAAAATACACACACAATCTGTAATGTGAATTCCGAGGGTAAAAGTTAAAACTGACCGGAATGGGACACATTCCAGACCGTGTGAGGAGAGAGGGGGGGACCATCTCCTTCTCCTTTCTCCTTTCTCCTTTATCTTCTTACAAAAGGGCAAAGAATCTCATTCAAACGACTAATAGGTTACTAAGTGACACGATCTATAAAGTCTTACTGAGCACGAAGCACCAAGGCTACGCTAAGACAGAGCAAAAGTTCGCCCCAAAGTACGTCTCCCCTTGTGATTTGGTGCCACAATTTTGACACAATCACTGCTTAGGACCACCTGCTCCACCGCCACTGCACCTCCTTGAAGCCATCTTTCTGTAGCATTTGGCAGAATGGGGCTCTACTACCAGGTCCAGCTGGACGATAAGAACCACACAACTACGATTTTTGCGTGTGCTCAGTGCCACACACACTTCTTTCCGTCGTGCTCCGTTCAAGCGGACTCATTTCACGGGAAACTGGGCCCGGCATTGCTTGTCGATCACGTTGTTAACGTGAAAAGAGGGCGGTATGAGACTAGGGAGATGATGACTGGGGTATACACGGTTTGTGATGTTCACTGCCAGCAATGTGAGCTTTACGTTGGCTGGAAATACTTGGAGGCAGAGTCGGATGATGAGAAGTACAAGGAGCAACAATACGTTATGGAATTGGGCAACATGTGGTATTCTGAGAAACCCAAGAAGAAACAGTCAACGGCACTTAAGGTGTGGTATTGATACACAGTATCACATCATTTCATCGCAATAGGATACCTGGTTTGGTTTGGTTAGGTTTGGTTTCGGTTTTGGGTTTGGCGTTTTTAAGCGCTTTTATGGTTGCTTGGGCTTGTTAGATTTTATCCAAAGTGATGGGTATTTGAAGTCAGTCCTGGCTTTCATTTATTTTTGGCTTTATAAGTTTGGTACACTGGGAAATTCATTTAATTTCTCTCCAGTGAGTTTATATATGCTATTGGCTAAACAGACATTTGAATACACAGCCAATCTATTTATGACTGCTACTTCTGCCACGTTGGATAAGACGGTAGACAAGACACTACATGGAGAGTATGGACCTGAGAAAACTTATAAATAAAAGAGAATACAACTGGAAACAACAGCAAAACAATCAAAAAGAAAACACCACCCATGAGGAAAACGAGTAAGCAACAAAACCAGTCAACATATCTATAGAAAGAGAAAGGAGAAAAAAGAATAACCAGGAACATCTAGAAATGAAGGAAAGACACCACAAATATACCCCCACAGTAGGAATAATTCCTTAAATAGAATAAATCAAACAATCTCCTTAAAGAAACCCATGTTTTGTGACCCTCTACGACGGTCCCCATTCAAGATCAAGCTCTCATCTGAGCTGATTTCATCTGTATCATCACTGGCAATGCTCGATTCGACACTCCCAATGCTTTGTCTGTTGGCACTATGACGATGGTACTCCAAACCGGCACCAGAGGCATTAGCACGACGTGGTGGAGGGGGTGGTGGGGCACGTTTCATGGCGATCGAGTCATCAAATGGGTTCTCAGAGATAGGACCCCGTAGACCTGCATTCTGATACCGTGTTGTCTTGTAAGTTTGTCTTGGGATCGTGGAATAAGCCATTGGGGACCTTGTTGTAGCTGTGGTATTCTCTGGCTCTTCAGGAACGGTGTCGATTATACGCCGTTGTGGGAGTGGGATAGGTTGTGTGGAGCGTACTGGTGGCTGACGCGTATATATTGGTTCCTCCATTTGCGCTCGAGTGCGTTCAGATGGTTGTCTTTGGTCATGTAAGATGGTCGTTCTCAACGAACTTAGGCCAAACCCAGCGGAGCGAACGCTTTCAAAAGAGTGATTAGAAGAGGTATTCGATCTCGATTTGGATATTGAAGGCAAAAGAGAGCTGAGACGGAACCCGAACCCTTTGGAGGCTTTCTTCTCCTGATAGAGATCACTTTTATCACTGTTAAAGTCTGTACCGTCATATCTTCTCGTGGATGCAATAGAATGCGAGAAACCTTTTTCAAATGAACTCGATGATCTTCTTCTTCTTCTGAACAAGAACCAAACAAGGAAGGCAATAATGGCGAGACCAACGACGGAACCAACGACGGAGCCTGCAACTTCTCCAGTTCTTGCGGATGATGATGAGCCGCTATCTGTGCTTGTTGAGGCCATGAACCCGGGAACAGCCTTGGCCAAAAACGCCAAATCCGTCGTTATAGTCTCTGGGTGGTAGGACGAACTGAAGCCAGCTTCAGCAGTCGTTGTCACTGGAAGTTGTGTTGTCAAAGTGGTAGAGTCATCTGTAATGTAGTAATCCTGCACGTAAACAATCGTTGTGCTCTCTGGGACCTCTGTAGGGTAGTATGGGACAGCAGAGACATATGTGCTTGTAGTTGTCACGTAAACCTGTGTCACCGAGTATTCTGGCAAGGATGAGGTCGACTCCTGTGAGCTTGTTTCCCCAGACCAAGACTCTACACTTGGTGATGAATCGGCCGTGTGCGAATGGAATGTGGAAGACTCCAACGAAGACATCAGTGGTACGCTTGACGTATTTGAATAAGATGATGAGGACAACGTACTGTTGGACAACGCGTTCCCTTGGCTGGAACCGTTTGTTGTGGAGGCAGTGGTGGCCATGCTGGAATTAGCGAGGGACGTGTAGAACGAAAGACTCGACGTGCTTGGGTCAACTGCGGTGGTGATGGCCGCTGTGGATCCAAGTCCTGATACTGTGTCTGTGTTGGAGTGTAATGAACCGTCATCACTGGCGAGTTGGAGAGTAGTTGTGGAGCCCATCCTTGTGATGGGCGCCGTGTTGTTGGAGCTTGACATCCTGGCGATGAGGGGGACCGGTGCACGGCAAGCAAGCAAGCAAAGTCCTAGCCTTCTTGTCCTTAAGACGGTGTTGCTCCCTCTCAGTAGGCGATCTTCGGGCTTTCGCTTTTTTTTGAACTCAACTCCTGCCTCTTGTAAGGTTTAGAACGGCAGTGGTGGCCCTTGTACAATGGCGTGTCTTAGTCGTGTATGACAATACAGCTTAAACGGTAGCGAAGAACGAGCGAAGACGAGAGGGCAGATGAAGTGGCAGCACAGGGCACTCTTCGCTGGGGACAACTGGTGCAGGGGCAAAAGGGGCAGACGCTCAGCAGACAGTGATAAGACCAACAGGGAACACTTGGCCATCAAAGCGTTTGTTGGCGTGGTGATTGGGGGCCTCGCGGTGGAACACGAAGTGCTCGGGTGTTTGGTTTTTTTTCTTTTTTAAATTTTCACTGCGTCTTGTCGTCGGGCCTAGATCCGCGGCGCGTCCGTGCTAAAAAAAGCACCTCGCTATTATTACTACCTACTAATTATGTACTACTAATTACCAAGTACTATTACTATTTGCTGTATAATATATCAGTCAAAAGTGGTCTTCTTACCCGAAGACGGCACAATGGCTGCGCTTCCCCTCTGCGCACTGGCAAGCGCCACGGACGAGAGCACTCTCTGCTTCTTGTGTGTGTGCTCTTTCTTCTTGTAGCTCTTCTTCTCCCTGTGCTCGCCCTTAGTTCTCTCTCTAATTGGCTTTGGTGTTTCCTCGTGGTGTACTGGTACGCTCTCCCGGGTGTCTCTATCGTTATCACTGGAAGCTTGGTCATCACCTGCCTTGTTGGCCAGGTGCTTTGGTGTTCTCTTTGATCTATCCTCACCAAACTCCATTCTCAATGGTCTATTCAGCAGTTTTTTGCAACTCTTGTCCCTTTGCGCCTTTGTTGGGCCTTGCTCGTCTTTGAAGTCAATGAATGCAAAGCCTTTGCACTTCCCAGAGTCCTGGAATGTAGCCATTCTGATTCTGACAATCTCACCACAGTGCTGGAATTGCTGTGTCAACATATCCTCGGTGGTGTCAAATGACAAGTTACCGACAAAGAGGATTCTAGATGGTGGGTTCTTGTTCATCTCTACATCTTCCTTTGTTGGTCTTCCTTCGTAGGACTTTGAGTCTTTGATCAACAACTTTCTACCGTTAAGCTGGGACTCAGAAAGCTGTATAACTGCTAGTTGATGTCCCTTGCTTGCGAAATCGACATATGCAAAGCCCTTGATCTTCTTGGAACCACCACTCTGATTAGGCATGTTGATCCTCAGGATGTCCTCCTCTTTGACCTGGCATGGCTCATCTGCAGACGCATCCGATTGCTCTGGGAGGTCCGTGGTCTTCCCCACGATGAACCTGGTCAAGTCCTCTTTCAATGTGTCAAAAGCCATGTTACCAATCCACACACCAAACTTTTCCTCCTTCTTTGTCTTTTTATGTTTCTCCTTCTCACCATCTTCCTCGTTACCACCTTCTTGCTTCTCACCATCTTCCTTATCACCTTCCTCCGAGGCCTTGATCAATCTCTCAGCCTCGGCCTTCTGCTGGGCCTCGAGCTTGGATAGATCAAGCTTACCTTTTCTCAAGAGACGTTTCTGCTTCTTGGAAAGCGGAGCCGCCTGTGCCAAGTCGATCTCGATCTCTTCATTGATAGGTCTCTTCTTGGTGTTCACAACCTCGACGGCAACCTCTTCGGACATCTTGAACGTATGCTTACTATATCTAAATAGAAAGTGGTATAAAGTACATCTGTATAGCGTATAGCTCATCGCACACACAATTTTTTTTTCTTACTAGCGGTAGGGGCCACTCCACTAGTTTTCTTAAATATGGGGCATTGGGAGAGGGGGCATCGTAGTCGGGGCTTGCTGAGATCAACGTGTGGTTTGATAAGAGCACAGCATATACCTCTGTGTACTTGTGCCTCTATGAGAAGTATACACCACAGAGCAAACAGATTCTGGGCCTTATCAGGCGGATTGGCGAAACAGAGAGAGCCTAGACGCCACACACCCGGACACCCACATGTAGTATAAGTTTCGCCAGTTTCTGTCGCACGACAGAAAGCGCGATCAGCCAGAAAAGGCGCAAAAGAGCGCAATTGCGAGGAAGAAAGGAAAAACAGCGAAAGGTCACACGAAAGTACTTTAAGCACTGGCGGCCGCTGCACACGACACCACTGGAAGACTCACACGGCGGCACATTCTGAAGAAGAGCACACACTCAGAGCTCGGTGCCAGTGACTTCTATCACCCCGACCTCACTTTTCCCCCGTCCCCGCCACTCCTCTCGTGTGTGGCTCCTTTCTCCGCCCGTTCGAAGCAGAGCAGCAGCCCGGAGTAACGTACAACTGAGGAGAAGACCACAATGGCGCCGTCTGACGTTATGCACAGCATCCACACGACGATGTCGAACTCGTCGACGCTGACAACGGGCTCCAACATGTCCCCGGCATCGTCGTCATCGCCATCGTCACCGTCATTGACAAATTTGCAACACCACGCACAGTTCCAAAAGCGCAGGAAGTCGCCACCAGAGAGCACGGCGGCAAGCAAAGAGGTGATTGCGCTTTGCATCCAGTACCTCAAGGAAAACAACCACTTGGGGCTCGCACATATCGCCAGAGAGCGTGGGATCCCACCGGCATTGAGGTGTCAGGTGTGGCCCGTCTTGTTGAAGTACCACCCATCCGTCATCAGCCCGTTCCTCAGCGCGACGGTCGAGACCGAGGAGGACATGGTGATCCCAGAGGGGAGAGTAAGACACGACCTCATGAAGTACTTCAGACTGAGACCTAAGCACGATAGCGAGACAAGCAGCAGCAAAAGTGGCCATACACCGGGCGGCAACTCTCCTACGAGCGAGCATAACCTGTCTCCAGTGGAGGAGGAGATTACGCGATGTCTCGAGGCCGCCATCGTCAAGTTCTTTAGCAAATGGGGCGCTATCATCAAGTACGACTCAGGGTTCTCGTGGATTGCACTCAACTTGGCGGAGTGGTTCCCGCCGCTGCCTAATTCAAACTACCTCCTCATTGGACGCGACGTTATCAACAAGACAGACACTACAAATAAGCATCTGACACAGTTGTCAGAGTTCCCAGACGAGTCTTCCGATGGCGTATTCTCGTTGGATCATAACACCAGTGAAGCATCGACAATCCCACAGCCGCTCATGTCATTCTCGGAAGTTTACGAAAGGTTGGTGTTGGTGCTCCTACACTCCAACGAGGATGGAACTGAGTCCATGGGCAGACGCGGGTCCCTCGAGAGCGACTCGCAAACAATCACTGACCAAATCTCTTCAAACTCGTTGACAAGAGAGGAATTGCAGTTCAAATCGGGTAAAATCGAGACGAGAATCTCATTCTTCCTCGTGGTATTTGCGAAATTACTACCAGAATTGTACAAGTCACTCTCAGAGGAGGACATTATCAACAAGAATTCAAACAAGAACAACCAATGGTTGACTTGGTGGTGCAAATACTGCGGTGCAAAAGTGTTCAACAAGTTTGATAGAGGCAGAATTTGGGATTTGCTCTTGGGATTCAGATATCCTTACCAAAGATTTGTCGAAGAGTACCCAGATAATCCAAAACTACTCAAGAAGTTTCAAAAATTGTACGATGTTGAACCAAATTTTGACACGAATGGTCTCGATTTGGGTTCAGATCTTTTCTGGTATGCACCATTGAAAGATGCCAATGACTTGAAATGGTCACAAATGGACTACCAAATCCAGTTGGCTTTCATCTTTGTGTCAATCTTACAAAAAAATGAGTTCAAGCTATTGGAATTTGATCAGTTTGAAATCACAGAGTTCTTGAACAAGTTGCCCCGAAACGATAAGGTTGACCCTGAAGTCATGCTACAAAACTCTGACTTTGTTTACAATGATTTTGAGACGCTCTTGAAAGATGCTGGTGAACTCTGGAGAACATGGTTATGGAATGAGATTAGAGACGAGATTAACGAATAGAAGACGCCCCGAAGTGGTGCCTCAGTGCATGATATAGATTTTACCTTTTTTTTTCTTTTTTTTTTTTTCTTTCTTTCTACTTTTTTTGGTTATTTGTTTTGGCTTTTCCTTTTGGTTACGTTTTGGTGCATTTAAGTACCTCCTCTACTGGTACACTGTCTTTACTTATCAACACGCAGTT
Source organism: Petasospora euphorbiiphila (assembly GCA_030556625.1). Classification (NCBI taxonomy): domain Eukaryota; kingdom Fungi; phylum Ascomycota; class Saccharomycetes; order Phaffomycetales; family Wickerhamomycetaceae; genus Petasospora; species Petasospora euphorbiiphila. The sequence continues at coordinate 70,115 of JAKTUJ010000034.1, read as the reverse complement.
ATGACAATATGACAATCACATTTATCAGTAGCATCATGTCTGTATAACCTAGTTTACAGGCCTTTCACTACAGAAACTTTCCACTTCAGTCATGTGTATGCTATGATATACCAGTAAGTTTACTTTTGTTCGGCCTTTTGTTTAGCAGCAGCCTTTGGTTCTTTTGGTTCAACTGCCCTTTGTTCAACAACCATTGGTTTAGCACCAGCAGCCTTTGGATCAGCCTTTGGATTAGCAGCAACCATTTGTTGCGCCTTTTGTTCAACAACCAGTTTAGCACCAGCAGCCTTTGGATTAGCAGCAACTTTTTGTTCCGCCTTTTGTTCAAGAGCAGCCTTACCTTTCACATTTGGTACAGCAGCGTCCCCTTTCAATTCATCTTGAGCAATCTCCTTAAACTCATCATTCTCTTCAACAGGCTCAATGTCATCCCCCGCCACAGGTACCTTAGTAGGCTTTGGTTTGATGGTTCGAAGAAGAGTCGCCACTGTGACACCTTCTTCATCAATCTCATAAAACGTCCGTACTGAATTCTTGAGTTTAGTGGCAGTGGCCTTTGCCTTTGCCTTCTTCTTAACTTCTTCAATTGCAACCTGTGTCTTGAACTCAACCTCACCTTCCTCTTCCTCGTCAGCCTCAACCTTACCATGCTCAAGCTCACTAAATATCTCCTTATCGTTCTCCAACACATTTTCACTGACATCTTTGACTGAGAATCGAGATGGATCAACAACCTTGTCAGAGATCAAGTCATAAGTTCCCTCCAGGTTAGAGTCAACCTCTTCAGAGCCATCCTCAGGAACAACAGGCATTTTGAATTTCTTGAAGGCCTTCTTCCTCTGACCAGAGCTACCTTCAACGGTATTGAAGTCACCATACACGATTTCTCCTCTGTTCTGACCAAACCTCCTTGGACCAGTCTTGAGCTTATTCAAAACAGACTCTTCAAACTTCTTATTCTGTTTATCATTAAAGTTCCACATAAACGAGTCATCCTTTTCCTTATTGCCATCATCATCTAAGGAGTTCTCATCAACATCAGTCAAGTATTCATCAACCTCAGTCCAATCAACTTTACCAATCTTCAAAGACGACAGATCGTTGTTCTTGAAAACATTGAACTTCTCATCCTGCCATTGCTGACTAACATCCTCAAAGGCAAGTTCCCATGCTCGATCGTAGAACTCCTTATTCTTGAGCAATTCCTTCTGTCTCAACTCCTCATTGGCCAACCACTCCATATGCTTCAAATCATCTGTGGATGGTTCATAAATGTGCCAAATCACATAGTGAGGAAGACCAACAACTTCAAATCCCATAGTCTTACAAAGCTTCCCGAAAGCCTCCGTTTCAGCGTGCTTCTTGAATGAAAATGCAGGGAAAATAGCACCACGTCTAAAGACACTAGCCTTGGACAAAATAGACACACCACCGATACCATCGAGCTCCATCTCAACTTCCGGGTCACCATATGGATCTCTCACATAGGCCAAGTGTGGTCGCCATGTGGCATACTCTGGATAACCTTCAACAATAACAGCATCCTCGTCCAGCGTTTCAGCAAGTTCAATACCACCTTCACTCTCCTGCCATGAATTCAAGTCATAAGCCTGTTCATAACCAAGCCAGCTAGGGAGTGGTCTCCAAATGTTGGGAACAATCACGTCCCTATCATGATGCATCAGATCTTCCAGAATCGTAGCTGGCGAAGTCTCAACGTCAATATCTCTCCAATAAACCCATGAGTGATCGGGCTTCAGAGCGGTAGTCAAGAGCCAGTTTCTAGCGATAGCCATAAGTTTTCTTCTTGGTCCTTGAGCTGCAAACCCATGTCTATCAGAGAAACTTTGACCGACAATCTGACCAAAGTCTTTCTCATAAATCTCAATTCTTCCAAATCTCTTGCTCAACTCTGCATCATTCTGGAATTCTCTGATATACGTCTCAAGATCTTCCAGTGTAGAGTCAGACGTATCAGATATCAAGAAAGACATGTCAATCAGGTTGTGTGGATACGTCATATTTCTCAAATGACCGAAAAACATTGGTAAATGTGCAGAAGCATCTCTGAGTGGCACTAAGAACAGTATCCGTTCGTTGTTCTGCCATCCATTTGCCGTAGATGTGTAATCAGCAAGATCATAAAACTCAACGTTCATGTCGTTGAACTCAGGGGATGACGCACTTCTTTGCGAGTTTGGGAAATCTGGAGTGTAGAATGTCTCTGTGGATGTGTTATATATATCCCAGAGGTAAGCTAGAATGAGAAATGGGAGAACAGAATAGATTGTGCGAAGTATGATGATGATAACGGATAGTAACGAGCTAGCAGCCTCAGACATCGCAAAGGATCCGTCCCCTAAAAGTGATGAAAATATGTCCACATCTTTCCTGCGTTCCTTGTCATAGCGTTCGGATTCGATAGACTGCCCAACGTCAGTGACTACCACGTCCTTCCCGGAAGTGTTCCTTTGTCTTGACATGATCGAGTACTAACTCCTAACTCAAAATCGTTCAAACTCTCCAAGAAGAAGAAGGGAAAGGAAGTAAAAAAACAAAACGACACAGAATAAAGCAACGATCTGCTCTCTAAAGAATCCTTGAGAGTACCTCTCTTATCACGATAAGGCCAGGGGTCTTTACTCTGTCAAACGCGTATAATGTGTAGAGAGATGGCTTAACCACCCACGCCTTTGGGTTGGCGCGAAAAAATTGATCCTCCGTGTTAACCTGGCTTAACTACTACAATATGACTACAACTCACACAATTTCAAGCGAAATAATTAATCCATTCAGATCCAGATCATTCCTCTTCAATCTCTGCTTCTGTAGGCTCGAGTGTGAATGGTTTAGGCAGTGGTGCGTCCTTGTTGTTGAGCTGTCTCACAGTCTTGATAGCCTTGACCGGTTCTTCTGGCTTCTTATCAACGAGCACAACGACACCTCCACCGGTTCCTCTGAACTTTCTTACTGGTACAAATCTCTCCTCCTTGTTGAAAGAGATGTACTTGAGCTGTACTGGGAGAACTCTTGAGAGATTCGAAAGCTTGTATGGTGTCTTGGTGTATCTGATTGTAGTATCCTCGTCGGCTTCTTCCTTCTTCTCCTTCGGCTCTTTCTTTTCCTCCTCCTTTGGTTTCTCATCGACATCCATCTCATCTGCACCCTTGTGCTTTTGCGACTTCTTAGCCCTGGCCTTAGCCTTGGCCGATGTAGAAAGAACTGCACTGGCGACTTTCTCAAAGACAACATCCTCTTCCTCCTTGACTTTTGGTGGGTAGTCAAAGAACTGTGGTTTCGAATGACACAAGAGATCAAACTCTGGAATCTTCAAGTCATCACGAACACCAATAATAGACGTTGGAGTGAATGCCAAAGACAAGAAATGTGTGAATGGATACCAGTACCAGTACTGCGTAAAGACAGCCAATCCAACAATCGCCTTGGTGTTGAGAGTACCAGTTGAACTGTTCTCAGTCTGGATAGTAACGTTGCGTCCACCCGCATCTATTATACCTTGCGACAACGCAGCACCAAACTTAGCCAGAGCATCCTGTCCCTTGCTTGAGATTACGTTATCGTACTGCTCTCTGATCTGTGTAACCTTAGGGAATGTCTTCTCATTCTGTTGCACAAGGACCATCGACAAGGCAATCAAGGCACCCTGACGAACAAAATCGACAGCATCCTTAGTCATTGGCTCCAAGACATCAACAGCCTGTTGCAAACCACGACCAGCACACGAGATACCCAACGCCATAGCTGTACCATAACGAACATGTGGGTTGTGCGACTCAGAGAGCAATTCCACAATTCTTGGAACTGTTTGATAATCACGGATCAAGACGAAACCTAATGCGATAACAGAGGCTCTTCTGACGTTATCATTGGAATCAGAAACGGCAACATGCAAGAGCTTCTTGATAGCCTTGTTGTTTCCAGTACCTGCATATGCCAATGCAATTGTGTAAGCACCACCATAACGTAGGATTGGATTCTGATGTTCAAGCAAAGTGTTGATGATTTCATCAGCCTGTTCCTCTCTACCATAGTTCAACAAGGCCAACCCAACAGCCAAACCACGAATGATATTCTCGTGCTGTGTCTCTTCTGCATACGACAGCATGTCAGTCTGTGCAGCTTCATTACCGGATCCAAGCATTATGAGACCCATACTGAGAGCAGCGGCTTCACCACATGTGGCAGAATCGGAGAAGAGAACAACTTTCAACTCTTCGTATATCTCCTCGTTACAAGAGCCCATACCTGCGACACCGGTACCTAAAGAGGCACCGTGCAAGACAACATCTACTTCATCGGTACCAGCAGAGGCACCGTTCTCAACAACGTGTTTTCTCAAGTAGTCGATAGTTTCTCTACCGTGGCCTGCAAAGATCAATCCAAGGGCATAAAGAGAGCCACCTTTGGTGTAATGCGAGCCTGAGCTGCCTGGCAAATATGGTTGAAGAATCTTTCTACCTTGTGACAAGTTACCTTTGTGAATGACACCCAATGCAGCAGTAGCGGAAAACTTTGACCAGTTAGTCGCCTTGCCCAACCATTCCAGATTCGATCTGAAGAAGGAGTCATCTGTGGTACCAGCGTGCATGAATGCGTTCTCAAAAGTGATTGCCGCGTGGAAGATGGAGTTTCTGCCATCGAGAGCGGTTTTGGACTTGTTGAGGATCTGAATGTCTGTGTTGTTGTTCTTTTGCAGGAATGTGATGTCAAAATCACATGTTGGGATTCCGGACAGAATCTTGGTGATCTTGGTCAGCGTGGCGTTCTCATCGTCAACATTTAAGGCATCCAGGTTTGTGATCGTCTTGTCAAGTAACTCTTGAGAAGCAGAGTTAACGAGGTCAAATGCAACCTGGTATGCTGTGAGTTTTGCATTTGCATCCTCTGATTCGAGCAGACTTGTAAACAAGTGTGTAGCCAGTGCGGATTCGTTCAAGTTGACAATGATCTTGCAGACAATGAAAAAATCTGGTGTCTTCAAGTTGGTGATGAGTTTCACAAGCGAGTGCAGGATAGTTGATCTAAAAGTGGTATTGTCGACAACAGACGTGGCAATGTTCAATGCGTAGTTGATCAAGTTGAGGACGTTCTCCTCCGTGTCCACTTTGAGCTGGTCGACAATGATCTTCTCGGCAATGTCTAGTCTGTAAGCGTCCAGGGAGATACCAAGTACCAATCTCAAGTCACCAGCCTTGATTGCCTTCTCGAGCATTTTCTCAAAGATGCTGGTCAATTGAGGAGGAATCTCAGCATCTTTACCGTTGAACAAGTCTGTCTTGAGCCTGATGTACTGGTCAATTGCCTTGGAGATGATGGTCTCAATGTACTCTGAGGACTCGTTGATGTCAAACTCGTCGTCGGCAACAAGGGCAAACTTGACCGCCGACTCGTAGTCGCCCAGGTTGTAGTAGACCTTGGACGCAATCAGAGCAGCGAGCTTACGGTACTTGAAAGTCTCATCCTCATAAAGCTCCTCGATCTCAATGATGTTGTTCGCCACCTCTGACCAAAGCTGGTCCACGACGCCGTTGAGCGACTGGAGCGCGTAGGCCTTGAGCGTGGCGTCGTGCTCTCCCAGAAGAGCCAGGTAAGGAGCTGCTGTGCTGGCTGCCATGACGAATGTGTGAGGGTCTCGAGCAATTCGACACCAACAGCAGTGTATTGCCCTGTTGATGATCGCTTCTTGTGCTGGAGAGGCCGCTCGGGCGTCGCCACCGCCGTTTAAAGATCCGACCAAGAATACCCTCGGAAAAGAAATATTACACATTGGCTATCTTGCTTTGATACCCCAAAACGCTCTCATAAATGTGCGTTTGCTGCTTAGAGATCTGGAAGATCCCTTACTCTGGTGTCTGCTGGACGGAGAGCTGTTTTGTGTTTATGTTTTGCTTGCAACCATGCTTTTGTTTAAACACGCTTTGAGACGTTCCTCTATGAGCAGTGCTGCTTCTGCTCGTGTCTTTATCGCAAAGAGAGGGTACGCCAGTGCATCCAATGCCCAGTTCATCGTGCCATCACACAAGCTGATCCCTGAGCAGACCGAGTATCGGCAGCTCCCGGACGACTCACAGTACATTGAGAAGTTTCACAACGAGCTGCTGGCTTTCAACAAAGAGATTGTCGAGAACAGCAAGATTCCTTATCGGTCCTTCTCCGAGTTCGAGGCAGACCCTAATGCCCTGATTGCCGAGCTGGAGAGATTTATCCAGGTGAAGATCTATCCTCAGTTCGTTGACAAGGACGATATCGGGTCGCAGACTGTGATCCGCAGATACAATGAGTTCTTGCGTAACGTCAAGATCACGTTGATCTTGAACGGAGGTCACACCTTTATCTTCGATGTGCTCTTACAGAACAAGAAGCTATTTGATGGGTTTGACGTTGGCAAGAAGTAATGCTACTTTCTTTAATTGGGAAGGACTCGCTGGGTCAAGTTTAACCCATTTTTAGTCCAGTTATTTATGACAATAGGAGGCTGGCTCCTTCAACACGCGATATGATATGACAACTACAAGAAAAGTCATGTAAGCATTATAACATCGTATTGTAGATATATGTTGAATATCCAGTACCCTCTATGACATCGGTATTTTTATTTTATTTTCCTGGTTTTGATCGTAAAAAGTCTGTTAAAGACTGAATTTCTATGGTTTCATCATGCTTTCCTGTGTATGTGCTGACAGCGTTTAATACAACACTCTGATAGCGATCTTGAATGGAGTGTTGCTCAATTCATCGTACAACATCTTGATGTCGCCCTGCGAGACGCCCGAGATATCAGCAATCATGTAGGCAATGTCACCTTGAGAGTCAGAATACTGCTTCTCAATGTTGTGGTCTGCCAAGATGTTGTTGACTGCCTTCAAGACACCCGGAACGTTGTGATGGATGTACAAGACACGAGCAACATCCTGTTCATCAAGATCAAGCGCTCTGAGAGAAACCTCTGGGAAGTTGACGGCACCAACGGAGGCACCTTCGTTGATGTAGTTAGACAAGGCGGTACCAACCTCGATACCGATGGCCGACTGTGCCTCCTCTGTAGAACCACCAATGTGTGGGGACAAGATCAAGTTTCTCAACTGGACGAGCTCAGAAGTCCAGGTGTTCAACTCGTCATTGAACAGACCGGCACCGTTCTTGGCTGGCTCCTGTGGGAAAACGTCAAGAGCAGCACCGGCAATCTTACCAGACTTCATGGCAGCAATGAGCGCTGGGATGTCAATGACAGTACCTCTCGAGGCGTTGATAACGTAGGACCCATCCTTCATGGCGGCGAACTGTGGGGTCGACAGCAGGTTCTTCGTATCAGCGGTGGCAGGGACGTGACATGTGACGAAATCGGATCTGTTGAGCAGCTCAGTCAAGGAGGAAACCTGCTTGGAGTTACCGAGGGACATGATCATGACCACGTCGTAGTACAAGACCTTCATACCCAAAGCCTCGGCCAAGACGGACAACTGAGAACCAATGTGACCATACCCAATGATTCCCAACGTCTTGCCTCTTACTTCCCAGCACTTGGCACTGACCTTGTTCCAAGTACCAGTGTGGAGCTCAATGGATCTGTCTCCAAGCTGTCTTGCCAAAGTGATGATCTCGGCAATAACCAACTCGGCGACTGATCTCGAGTTGGAGAATGGAGAGTTAAAGACAGCGATACCCTTTGAAGCAGCGTATTTGAGGTCCACCTGATTTGTACCGATACAGAAGCAACCAATGACAACGAGGTTCTTTGCAGCACTGAGAACCTTCTCTGTCAACTTTGTCTTTGATCTGATACCAATAGCGTGGACGCTTTGGATCTTCTCAATGAGCTCATCCTCTGGCAACGAGCCCTTGTAGAACTCCACCTGGTAGCCCTGGGAGTTGAAGATCTCGATGGCGGTCTCGTTGACGTTCTCAAGAAGCAGGATCTTCATGTCACCAGTGTGGAATGGCTTCAATGGCTTTGAGTGCTTCGACATCGACATCCCCCTAGGACGCATCTGTCCCAGCGAGAACTGTGATTGCGACGGAGACGTCGAGACTGCGCTGGAAGAGACTGTGGCTCTTTCAAAGGCATTCTGGAGGTTCTGGATCTGCTGTGGAGAGGACATCCTGTGTGTGTTGACTATGCTGAATATGATCACTGACAGCAGCAACGGTCTAGTTTATCCGGCGATTAGATCAAACTTATACGTGTGTGCATCGATCAATCACTCAATCAACCACTCAATTTGCGTCACTCAGTCACTCAGTCACACCGGAAAATTTTTTCTTTTCATTTTTTTTCTTTTTCTTTCTGCGCACTGAAATCAGTCATCGAGATGGCTGTGTATTAGGTCTTTATAGTAGTGGTATCTATAGTAATTGGTGGGGAGAGGAGTCACAAAGGGTGAGAGAAGCACAGATAGCCTGTGGCTCTCTTCGACTCGGCTAAAGGCTTTTTGGTTGGAAGGGGCCGTATACGCTGGTTGTGTGACTCGGGGAGCATTCTGTTCGCTTTTGACTCGTCCCAGGCTGCTGCGGAATGCTGTGGGCCGGAGTCAGAGGACACCAGCATGTGACTCGGCGCACTTGACACATTCATCTCAACGAGACAATGAGACCAAGAGACAATGGGAGAATGAACAGATAGCAACTGGTGCATCATGTAGAAGAAGGGATTGGACATATAATTGATAACTGAAGCACAATACCCATAGCTTCCTACAATAGCCAGTTGGCTTTTCCACACTCTCGAACTCCCTCCGTTGCTTACATAATCTCGGATACATTCGGACCTCTGCAGCTCCGACGTGCTAATTCCCAATCATTCCTACAAGGTGAAGAATAGGGGATCCTAAAAGAAACAGAGAACAACTGAACTACACACTGTCCACGGTTATCACAGAGCTGGGGGCTTTTCTGCACCAGCTTCTTCCTCAGAGTAATGTCTCGCAGGCTTGTACGAAAGATCCGCAACATCTCTTCCTCTCCAGCCGAGATTAAGGTGAAGAGTGCCACCAGCAACGACTCGTTTGGGCCTACGACACAGGATCTTAATGACATTGCAAGGTTAACAGGCTCACAAAGGGACTTACGGCAAATAACCACCGTCCTCACCAAGAGACTGAATGACCAATCAAGAAATTGGCGCCATATCATCAAATGCCTTACAGTAGTCCAGTACTGTCTTTTAGCCGGCTCTACAGAATTCGTCACATGGATGAAGAACAATGCATACCTGGTTACCACTCTGCGAGAGTTTGAAATGAAGGATAATGAAGAATCAGCGCATCAAATACGATCCAAATCACGAACAATCACCAAATTGCTCAAGGACAAATCCCTCCTAGATGAGAAACGCTCCAACTACCATCTCTTTAGAACCAGCATGTCACGCCCGTCTATCGATAAGAGATCATCACTCGATATCCAAAGAAGCGACTTTGATGTGGAGGAAGAAGTTATCATACCTACTGATTTCCAAAGAAGAGGCAAAAGCATGGAAATGACAAGATCGTTCGGGACGGAAAAGGAGAGCTTCGCTGGACAGGAGATGTATAAGATACTTGAGAATATCGTGGAGGAGTGACCTATTACTATTAACATCACTATTACTACTTCTTTTTGGGCCATTACACAGAGGTGACTACATTGTCTATAGCTTCCTTTTTCCTTTCCACCTGCATCAACTCCTCACTTTTACACAAAGCATACACATATACACCTAAAGAGTCCAGCAACACTTTAATAATATTTAGCATTACACTGACATTTACCAGAACTGTATACCATTACATTGAACATTCCCAAGCTCTTGACATAAGTATTAAAACCGCGGTATTACCACATTGGGCCATTGAGCTGTTTTCGCGCTCAGTACACGTGATAATCACGTGATGATAATTCCCCTCGCGCAACAACAATCGCTTCATTCCCTTTCTGGAGCGTCTTATAAATAGGGGGCGTGCTCCTCGCCCCTGTAACTCCTCTCCTTACTTTACTCGCCACAGAAAGAATCACACCCACGCGCTAATAAACAATGCAGATTTTCGTTAAGACTTTGACAGGAAAGACTATCACCTTGGAGGTAAGTACACATACGATACAAATAACCTCAACTTCAGCTTCCGGCTCGCTCACCTGTCACTTGGGGTTTTTGTGACAGCCTTATCACAGTGCATGTGCCCTATCGCCACCGCAAGAAACAGCGCTGGAACCATCGGAACAGCGCGGTAAGAAAGACGACCAACCAGATATCTTCTTCTGCTGAGAAGGAGGAATATGGTGATCTTTTTTCTCGAGTGGTTTGATGTGATATTGCGCTATTTCTCAGACTGTACGCCACAAGGTGTCAGGGGGCTTGCTAAGGGCGGGTAAAGTAAACAAAGCGCGAACAGTGATACTAACAGGTGACAGGTTGAATCCTCTGACACTATTGACAATGTGAAGTCTAAGATTCAGGACAAGGAGGGTATCCCACCAGACCAGCAGAGACTTATCTTTGCCGGTAAGCAGTTGGAGGATGGTAGAACTTTGTCCGACTACAACATTCAGAAAGAATCCACTCTTCACTTGGTTTTGAGATTGAGAGGTGGTATGCAGATTTTTGTTAAGACGTTGACTGGTAAGACTATTACCTTGGAGGTTGAGTCATCCGACACTATTGACAATGTGAAGTCTAAAATTCAGGACAAGGAGGGTATTCCACCAGACCAGCAGAGACTTATCTTTGCCGGTAAGCAGTTGGAGGATGGCAGAACCTTGTCTGACTACAATATTCAAAAGGAGTCCACCCTTCACTTGGTTTTGAGATTGAGAGGTGGTATGCAGATTTTTGTTAAGACGTTGACTGGTAAGACTATTACCTTGGAGGTTGAGTCATCCGACACTATTGACAATGTGAAGTCTAAAATCCAGGACAAGGAGGGTATTCCACCAGACCAGCAGAGACTTATTTTTGCCGGTAAGCAGTTGGAGGATGGTAGAACTTTGTCCGACTACAACATCCAGAAAGAATCCACTCTTCACTTGGTTTTGAGATTGAGAGGTGGTATGCAGATTTTTGTGAAGACGTTGACTGGTAAGACTATTACCTTGGAGGTTGAGTCATCCGACACCATTGACAACGTTAAGTCCAAGATTCAAGACAAGGAGGGTATTCCACCAGATCAGCAGAGACTTATCTTTGCTGGTAAGCAGCTTGAAGACGGTAGAACCTTGTCCGACTACAACATTCAGAAAGAATCCACTCTTCACTTGGTTTTGAGATTGAGAGGTGGTATGCAGATTTTTGTTAAGACATTGACTGGTAAGACTATTACTTTGGAAGTTGAGTCATCTGACACTATTGACAATGTGAAGTCTAAAATCCAGGACAAGGAAGGCATTCCACCAGACCAGCAGAGACTTATCTTTGCTGGTAAGCAGTTGGAGGATGGTAGAACTTTGTCTGACTACAACATTCAGAAAGAATCCACTCTTCACTTGGTTTTGAGATTGAGAGGTGGTATGCAAATTTTTGTTAAGACGTTGACTGGTAAGACAATCACCTTGGAGGTTGAATCCTCCGACACCATTGACAACGTTAAGTCCAAGATTCAAGACAAGGAGGGTATTCCACCAGACCAGCAGAGACTTATCTTTGCCGGTAAGCAGCTTGAAGACGGTAGAACCTTGTCTGACTACAATATTCAAAAGGAGTCCACCCTTCACTTGGTGTTGAGATTGAGAGGTGGCTTCTAAGGGGTGCGTTATCACCAAATTGCCTTTTTTATGTTGATATGATAACGGTGTTCCGATTTGTTTGTTCTTTTATTCTTTTGTTACCATCTATTTGATCCTCTCCCCTCTCCCATTTACTCTGCAGTTTGCTTAATACCTGCATTATAAGGGTGTACACTCCTTCCGTTAATCTCGTTGTTACAGTGATTGTTATGGCGGTGTGTTCTCCCTTTTTTTTTTCTTTTGACGTGACCTATTCTCATTTATATATTAAATTCATGGGATAGCTTGCCATCTATTCACTTGTAGTTTCTAACGCATTTTTGATCTCAACCTGGACAACCTGATTAGTCTCCTCCTGCTGGTACTTCTTGAGGTCTTGTGTCACAACAGTAGTAAGAGCCACATTACCAATGGCATTCAAAGAGGTTGCAGCACGAACTGTTTGGACTTTAACGTTTTCAACCTCCGTCGGAAGCGTATTCATGCGGAATATAGTGTCCCATACCTTAGTAAACTTATCGACTGAACCCTGAGTGAGCACAACACCCTTCAAAGCATTAGATATTTTAACCAGTCCTTCAACAACAGCCAACCGTGAACGCCAAGTAGGAATATACAAGGTTGGATCTGACGTATCGACGAACACATTGAGAATAAAGATCAGTAGATCCTCAGAGTAAACACTGTCTGAATAACAGGAGAAACAATCTGTCAAACTTGACAATACTCTCATCCTATCTGCTTCCCGTTTCAAATTCTTAGGAGATGATTTCTCATTAATAGAGTCGGACTTCTTGTTCTTTCCATTGTTGCCATCATTGTCTTCATCACCATCCTCGTCGTCATAGTAATCTGGTGAGAGAACTGACTCGAATATTGCAAGTGCTTTCTCTTGCAAATCTTTACTTGGATACTCATGAACAAAAGTACCAAGAGATGTAATTGCATGCTTCTGATACTCCTTGTTTCTTCTCTTAGCTTCAGTAATCACAACTTTTGTCACCTTGTCCAATAAATCTGGATGTGATGCCACATACGACTTGAACTTCACAGTCAAAGAGACCAATGCTGATAGTACGTCTTCCTTACCTGCCCACGATCTTCCCTGCGAAGCATCAAGGAGGATATCAAACAGTTTTTGGACGTTAAATGTAGCTCTTGATGAAGAGTCAAGAGCTTCACATGCCATGGCAATACTCTTTGCTGCTGTTTGTCTGACACTAAATTGGTTAGATGACATACAGCTCTCTGTGAGTTCACAGATTTCATGCATGTACAACTTGACAGCTCCATTGCCGGCTGTATTCTCAGACCACTCATTCTCAAATGCCCTCGCAACATCCTTATTAGGATCATTCTTTGCAACAAATGCAACGGGAAGGAATGCACTTGACACAGACACAAATCTGTCACCAGAGTGTTTAGACACAGCCTCAGATGCAATACCAGCGATAACTTTGGTCCTCTCATCTTCAGAGTCGAAGTACATCTTTTGAATCTTGCGAGCATACTTGACAGTACACTCAACCGAACACACACGACATACATATCCCGCTGCGGTGGCAAATGAAGAGGAGACAGTGGAGTTGCGATCCTTCAACTGAGATGTACATGTTGCAAGAAGTGTCTCACCATACGGACCCACCAACTGCAGATGTCTAATGACCAGTGTAACAATAACCCTTGAAGCAGCAGCTTTGGAAGGCAGGCCAACAGATTTCTTTACCGCCGATTGAAGACGGGAGACCACTTCTGCAATGATATCATCATCAACCAAATCAACAAGCTTCTCTAGGGCATTCATCATGGGAGATGATCCCAGACCTTGAACTCTCTTGGCGTCAATATCATCAGTGCTGAGCTTATACTTGTCAGCATTCAAAGCCAAATAGTTGATAACCTGTGGTTCAAGAGTGGACATTAAAAGAATAAATTGTTCCAAAAGCTCAGGAATGAAAGGTCTAATCGCTTTCCCTGTCTTCTTCACAAGGTTAAGGATAGTGCGAAGTGCAAAATCTCTAACATCATCCGCATCGCTCTGGATACCTTTGCTTCCTAAAAGGAATGGAATAAGAGTAGACAATTGCTCCTTTGCACGACTTGCCGATGATCCTGACTCAACACTAATACTCTCAACCAACATTTGAGAAAGCGTTCTTGTCAAGCCTACACCAGCATTTCTAACACTTTCCTTGATATCATCGAGAGAACGGAAAGCCATGGTCCAGATTTCCATATTGTCCTTAAGCTTTTCAGCTGGGACCGTCTGAATCAAGTCATTCAATGCAACGGTACTGGCCTCTCTGACACGCCATTCTTTGTTACCCATCCCACGGAGAAGCTCCTTCAAAATTGCATCATAGTACTTCTCAACGGTCTTAGACGTATCAGGCACGATCGTGCTCCAAATATCATTCATTGACTTAGACACTGAAGGACTTGGATCAAACCTGTATCTAAACAACTTTGGAATGAGCCTATTGGAGAGAGTAGCATTCTGGAACAGCATTTTATCAAGACTTGACTTTGACATGATAGCACCAAGACCAAAAGCGATACCCTTTCTCGAAGACCAAAGTGCTGAATTCTTTGCCATGGACATAAACTTGTACACCAGACTTGGATCACCAACCTCTGAAGCCAAGTTGAGAATGTCCTTGTATGTTGAAACAGATCCATCATTGGTTCTGAGAACACCAGGTTCAAAGAGCTCAGTGTCAGCTGAAACCGAACCAGCTGATAACTTGGCAGTTGAAGTAGAGTCAGTGAATGATCTCAGCAAACTTTTAACCAAGGTCTCTTTTAAATCACTATCACCCAACTCGTAAATGATACTGAGACCTCTCGAGGCGGCTTCTTGAACAAGTTCATCTCTATCCGACAAGAATCTCATGAATGCAACATGGATCTGACGAGACATTCCTGCAACCGCTGGGAGATGTCCACAGTACTGAGACAAAGAAAGAAGCCAAATACAACCTGCCCTTCTCAAAGAAGGCTTAGTACTTGAACAGGCAGCGAGCACTTTAGATAAAATGAAATTGAGACGATTCTCTCGGGAAGCAACTTGAGGAACAAGAGAAGCGTCTTGGATGTCAATTCTCTGTTTCAAATATTTAGAGTCCCAACCCGATGCTATAATAGAGAATGCCTCACCAGCTGTGAACAAAGTTTCAGTTTGTTTTGTGTTGTGTGTCTCGTAGATGACGGACTCAAACTTGGTGAACTCATCTTCAATACACTCCTCCTCTGACAGTGAAAGCAAAGCCCACGCAATCATGGTAGATTCATCAAGCTTCTTCACTTTTGGTTCAAGTGACTCAATAACCTTAGACCTGATATTGTCAATAAACTCATTGTTCACGGATGGTCCAAATCCACCAAACTTAGACAATTCAGCAATTGCAGTTACCGCAGCATGGTATGATTTCATGCTGTTCGAAGCTAAATGATCTGATACCACACTATAGTAAGTTTCCAGAAGAGAATCAGGAATGACCTGTCGAGAGCGCAAAAGTAATCTTGAGGTCAAGTAACCCAGACACAAGATGTGACCAGGACCAACTTCCTTAGGATCAGAAATAAGCGCAGAGTAAATATCAACAATCTTGTGATCAGCGTAGCTTGGATGACTGGCAATGATACCAAATGAATTTGCAGCATAGTCAACAATTGTATCCTTGGTATGGGAATGACTCTCAACAAGTTTTAGAAGAGAGTCAGCAGAAGGAATCAGTGATGCAATCTGACTTTGCGGAGATAGAGAGATCAACTTCAAGAAGATCTTACCGTACACTGGATTTGAAGAATGTGAAATGCCAAGGTTGCTTCCATTGGAAACAAACTCCTTTCTGAGAATCTCAAGGAATTGATCCAGACCTTCCACATGCTCAAGTGCTACCTTTGTCAGTGATATCACGGTAGCATCAAACTCCAGACCTTTGTCTAATCTGACAGCCCACTCTTGGTCTTGAACAACAACGGTGGTATTGCCCTGAATTGCCTGAGAAACCAAGACACGAAGAGCAAACTCCACTGCATGAGGAAAGGCATGACGTATACTTGCAGTTTCATTATCAACACTGTATTCAATAGCCTTTGACAATTCATTGACAATATCCTCGAAGGCAGGGAACTTGAGAACGTTACCAACACCCAAGAGATCAGAAGTTGCTCTGAACTCCTCAGTGTTTGTCGATTGTAAAACATTGAACCAGTATGGATGCAAGCCCTTGCTGGCCTCTTCAATAATGTTGGATCTATTCTTGGTGGAAGTACCCATGATGTTGATCAATCTTGCCTCAGCATCCGTAAATGGGAAAGCAGTGTTAATATATTTCAAGGCAGTAAACTTGACAGCACTCAAGGCTTCAGTTTCCATTGAAGTGGACTCATCATCTTGAAGGTAACTCTTCATTAATGATTTCAGTTTGGACTTAGAGGCCTCAGGCAGGGAAGGGAGATGGATCGTCAAAGAACCCAATGCTGATTGGATAGTACTTCTGACTTCGGCAATGTCACCAACAAGAGAGTCAAACAAGAACTCGATGTATGAAAAATCCTGCACCAGAGATGGATCCTTTTTCAAAATGTCACCAAGCGCTTCATACTGTAGCATTCTGTGTTTCAATTCATTAGAATAGTTTGTACCTTGTGCAACTTCAAATCTTGGCCAGCCTTCAGCGTGCAAATTGTTTCTAATTTGTCCTGCAACCGATATAGCATACTCATCAGACATAAAGCCTTGAGAACCGTTCTTAGTGACCCACTGAATGAACAAGATCGTAGCAGATTTGAGTTTCCTGTTCCTTGAGTTTAGACCTATCGATGTAATCACCGGAATGGATGAATGTTTTGTGGCGATGATACTCCGGTTTAGGACCTGAAGAAAACGTTCCTGTACAAGATCCTTCACTGGTGATCTTGGAACGCTCTTATCACCGGTAAAGAGGTCAATCATATGGTTGATAGAATCTTCATCTTCATACGGAATAGAGACCTTGCGGAGCATAGCGGCACAGGCATTTGCAACATCATTATGGGAATCAACAGACCCGATTTCTAGCAGCGTGACAAAATATTGGTCTTGGAAAATTGGAATAAAAGAGGCAATGTCCCTTTTCACATTTGCAAGATCGTCGGGTCTGTAAGTGACTCCAGCATCATGTGTGAGGAAGCTGACATCGGCGGCACTGAGACCGGGGCAAGTATAACCTTTGGGAACGACACCATCATCGTTTACAACTGGAATGAAAAGAAGAAGCTGCTCAATTCTTCTTATAAGGAAGAGTTCATCCTCTTTGGCCAATGCAAGCTTCGCTAGATATTCTTTGAACTCATCGGAACCACGATCAGGTGCCTTGAAGTCCCTCAATGACTTGCAAAACAAGTAAAATAATCTTGCAGAGACTGCTTTGCTGAACCCACTAATTCCTTTTGTGATGATAGGTATTAGATCATTCTTCTGCTGGCTTTGCAAACGATCAATTCCCTTAGATGCAAAGAGCAGAGAGTAAAGCTGTACTGTCGATGGGTCTTGACCTTGCGGGCACTTGGGATTCTGTGCTTGCTCAATGAGCTTCACAGTGGGGAGCTGGACACTTCGAGAGCCATTAAGACGTGGAATGACACCTTGGATAAACTTGAGTATCTGTTGACGGACAGCGCTATGTGGAGAAGAGAGCTTGAGAAGCAGTGGACATAGATAGAGATCTAGCGCAGATTGGAACTTGTCGTCTGTTGAGGCGAGCGCTATACGAAGTTCAACCTTGTCAATGAGACTGAGTTCCTGTTCAGCCATTTTGGGAGCCAATGCTATCAATTAGTATACCCACTGTGTGTGGGTGTGAATTGAATTGTTTACAAACCTTTTGATGGAGGAAGAAGCGGTGGCGGTGGCGGCCCCGCGCCCGATCCTCTATGTCAACACATCATCATCAGAACAACTCTCTAGTATGCTCTACAGATTAATGAACTAAAATCAAAATTTATTATGGGAGCAAACTTCTCTATCATACGAGAGCCCCCAAACCAAATAGAAAACGAAACAACAGAAAAAAAGAAAGAACAGTAGATAAAGAATAACATAT
The DNA here is from genome assembly GCA_030556625.1 of Petasospora euphorbiiphila. NCBI lineage: Eukaryota > Fungi > Ascomycota > Saccharomycetes > Phaffomycetales > Wickerhamomycetaceae > Petasospora > Petasospora euphorbiiphila. The sequence continues at coordinate 52,311 of JAKTUJ010000034.1, read as the reverse complement.
CAACGACCAAACGTCTTCAACTCCCAGTATCTCAATGGTGGGAAGACAACACCAGAGATACCCATGGTCAGCCACATACCGAGATCACCGCCATCTGCGCCTAACTTCTTGGCAACAGGGCCAGTGTAGTATACTTGAGCCATTCCAACCACGGCACCAACGACACCACACAAGAAAGCACCCGTACCAGCGTAGCCATTAGTGAGGATGTCAAAGTTGTTCCATGCAGTCCAGTTGTAATTTTGTTTCTTTCCTCTAAGAGTAATTGGTGTGCTAGAGTCACTTCCCTCGCCTTCTTCACCTTCAGGTGGGAATTCCTTTGTGTAGAGGTAGAGGAAGTGATCACGGAAGATAAGGTTCTCCTCCAGAAGCATGATGAAATACATGGAGATCCAGTAACCGATCATAGGCAAGAAGTTACCCAAAATCTCAGAGAAATGCTCACGGCCACCAAGGGAACACCCAAGGTAGAATGCGGTGATTAAAATGGCCCACAACCATCTTGGAATCTTGGCCATCCAGATACCAGTCAACTGAAGCGTGAAGGCAGCAGAGTAAGTGTTGATGATGTTGTTGGCAATGAGGGAAAGTAACAAGACAATCGTCAAGAACTTGCCAAAACCACCCCAGCGGGAAAATGCCTCATGCAAGATACCACCCATACCATATGTGCTATAAGCATTCTCGTAACCTGGCTCTGTCATGGCCAATGTGTTAAGGATCAAACCTAGGACACCCACAAAAGTGGATGGAAGAGCAATACCAAGGAAGGTGAAGATACCAATCTCCCAAGAAGGAGTGTCCTCTGGGAAGAGGACGTAGTAGTCACCAGAGATGGTACCCCAAGTACCGGTGACGGAGAAGGCAAGACCAAAGAATGAGACCCAGTGACCCAATGTTGTGCGTGAATCAATGTCGTCGTTGGTAAAGTCATGAACGTGTTCGAATTTATTGGAACTGCAAATCCACATGAGCAAGAATGCAGGACACACCACAAGGGCAATATATTTTTCAACACGAAGCAACTGTTTAATACCAAAGACGGAGACCAAGAAACTGATAATTGCGACAATGATAATACCAATGTAAATAGGCACCTTACCGTTTGAGACTGCTGAGATCATCTGACCACCAAGGACACAGTTCACAATAGACCAACCAACAACACCACAGCAACTGATCATACCAACGAATTTGACAAAGTACCAACCAAACAGGTATCTAGCAGTGACCATCTGTCTGCAACCCGAGCGAGGCCCCATGATCGAGCAATAGGCAGCAACACCATCACCAATGAGATGGCCGATCATACCACATATTAAGGCCTGATGGAAAGTGAGCTCAAAGACAGTACATGACAGGATAAACGTAGACATTGTAGAGAGACCGCATGCCGCAGAGAGCCAGAACATACCGACAGCGACGAACTGGTCCCATTTAGTTCTGGCACGCTCCCATGGCAAGACACGGTCAATACCACGGACCTCGACACCGAGCGCATCAAGCTTATCTGAGTACTCCTTCAAGAAGGCCCAAGGCTTGATCTCGGGCTGGTATGGCTGAGATTTTTCAGAGTAGCTCTCTGGCTTATCGTTATCATTGACCTCCTCGACGCCCTGCGCCACTGTGAGCTTGCCGTTACCCATCCTGAGATCTTGACTATGGAGATCTGAATATGGTGTATAGCAGCAGGAAACAGACTATCAAGGGGGGTTTATATATACAGGAATCCTTGGCTGCTGACTCGTCCATCTCTTTTCACTTTTTCGCTTCTCATCTCTGCAACTTCAAGCTGGAGGGCCGTTGTGCACGTCACCGCGCCGGCGCAAAGCCCCAAGAGTCACCAGCGATCGGCGATGACTCTGGCTGACAGGCTGACTCTGACCGGCAGAGCAGCGCAATGCTGCCAATCGCCGGAGGAGCGTAGCTTTGTAACCGCATACTCGTCTGAGTGCAAGTGGGAAATGTAGCAGGCAGAGGCTACCGGGGAGTTGGAGAAATAGGGGCTCTGCTCTCCGCCGGGATGCCTCTGACCTCTGACTCAGTCTTATACTGACTCCGACCACTGTGTAACCTCATCTCTACAGCCCATCCGTCCCAGGTCGCCTGTCCACTGCGCCACACCACCGCCAAGGAGAAACCACTCCAGGTTCGACTCCCACATAACATATCTCTGATCCCGATTTTCTCGGCCTGTTGGCACGTGATCTGCGTCGGCTGGACTTCAACGAGAAGGGAAATATTTGCTCATCGCGATGCACCCACCGGTAAAGGGTCGCTTCTGCTGCGCGAACGATGCGGGAGAGACACAGAGAGAGTCAGAGGTAGAGAGCGATCTCGATATTCAAATTTAGCTGGAGCGATGCGATAGTATCTCCAAGAGCAGGAGCTGGTGGTGATACTGAATCGCTAACACCTTGTTTGAAGCGCCAAGCGCAGACACCCACCCTCTTCTACGCGGACGGACCCTCAAAAGCCCTGTCGCTCTCACTCTCACCGGTACCAATACTGAAAAAGCCTGTTGGGAAATGATCTATGTGGATGGCGAGAAGTATGCCTGTGCTCAGTGCATCCGTGGCCACAGATCGTCCTCTTGCAAACACACAACGAGGCCTCTGCTGTTGTGTCGGTCTCGAGGAAGACCAGCGTTGAATGCTGGTCATCGTATCGCCGTGACAGAGGCTGTCGAGACAGAGCCACAACTGCTAACACCTCTATCCAAGACCTCATCGGATGAGACTTTATCACATACCAACATCACTCCACCGAGCATCAAGGTAAAAGTGGAACGCAGCCCCATCGGAGCGCCTGTTAGTGCAAAATCATGTTGTGGATCATCTCGGCCAAAGCAGGAAGCCGTCCTTCCGACCCCAGCTTGTTGTTGTTCGAACGCTGCCGACAAAGTACGCCCATCTCCAAGCGGCCCGAAAACTCAAAGCTGTTGTTCAAAGTCTAAGCCTACAGAGCCTATAGAGAAGAAACATTGCCAATGCAACAACTGCAAAGACTCAACTGCAGGAAATCCTATATTGTTGAAAGCCACAAAGAGATCGTTTGTTGATTTTCAAGATGGGAACCTTAAATTTGTCGGACCGTATCAGGAAGAGACAATGAGCAACTTCAAAATAGCAGACATGACAAAGAGACCAAGACACAATCCTGACAAGTATTGTACATCGATGCAAAACAGACGCATGACTTCCAACTCACAGCAAGTCCCAGGACTGACAATGCTCAAGACGCTTGTCCTTAATGAAATAAACTCGGGACAGGACTCTCAAACATTCATCCCCATTAGACCCAAACAGGAACCAATCTTGCAGAGAGAAGTCGACCTGTTATCATATCCACAGCATTCAAGCAGTTCACAATCACTCGATCATCTCCAGAATATCGGTCTTCCGGATCTCACAACAGCGCAACATTTGACTCCACAGGCATATGACATGCTGTTATCCAATGAGTGTACGGTAGAGTGTGGATGTGGTCCCACGTGTGAATGTGCAACGTGTTTGGTCCATCGTACAAACGAGGAATTGAAAGCGATAGGACTCATATTCCAAAGTGTTTCTACACCTTCGGACACATTTGTATCTGATAATGCCGATTCATTGAGAGAAATGACCCCAGAGAACCCACAGGATGATCTAAACGCTATCAATTTCACAGTTGCAGATGAACTATTTATGGATGATTGCCAATGCCCTGATGATGCGTGTGCTTGTGAAAATTGCATTAAGCACAATATCATTGGTGGTGTTAGGTTCCCACAGGGTGTTCTTTCTCAATCAAATGAGAAGAACTTGGAGTTGACAAGTCCCGATATACCTCAAAATCTGATGGAACATGACTGTGGATGTGACCCGTTGGAGTGTGAGTGTTTCAATTGTACAAAGCATGGGATTGTCAATGGTGTAAGAATCAACCAGCAATAATATTAAATAGTGGATTCTTAACAGATGTAGCCCTTCTACACATCCTGATGTTAGACTGAAACTGTCTTGAAACATCCTTAGCTACGTTGATAGAATTTCAGTACAATCATATCATTCCAGATCGATAAAACCGTTGTACACCCATGTAACCCAAGAAATTAAATAAAGTCCATCACTTCAGTGACTTTCCATGTTCTTTTCAATGCTTCTTATTTTTTTTTTTTATATTTCTTATTGCTTTTGTGAACTCACCATTCTTGAGCTCTGTTGCCATATGGAGACTTCTTGGTACCAGCAATTGGCTTGACCAACTTCGAACCACCTTCCAAGAAGGAGAATCTGTCTCTTCTCATAGCCTCATATTTGTTGATGAACTCTTCCTTTTGCAGAGTTAATCCAATATCATCAAGACCGTTGACCAGACAGTGTTTTCTGAACTCTTCAACGTCAAAGTGTTCAACAAGAACCTGGCCATCAGGACCACGAATCTGCTGTTGTGGCAAGTCAATAGTCAACTTCTCACCCGCCTTTGCAATTGGGTAAAGTTTCTCCATAATGACCTCCTGTGGTAATCTGATTGGAAGCAAGAAGTTCTTGAAAGAGTTGTTGTAAAAGATATCACCAAACGATGGAGCAATGATCGACTTGATTCCGAAATCTTTCAAAGCCCATGGTGCGTGCTCTCTAGAAGAACCACAACCAAAGTTGTCACCAGTGACAAGCAAGATCTCTGCAGATCTGTATGGCTCAACGTTCAAGACAAAGTCGGTTTCAACATCGTTCCCATTAGCATCCTTGACGAAACGTGATTCATAGAACAAACCAGCTTTAAGACCAGTTCTCTTAATCGTCTTCAAGAACTGCTTTGGAATGATGGCATCAGTATCAACGTTGGCTCTGTCCAATGGAGCAGCGATGGATTCGATGGTAGTGACGGCATTTGATGGTGGTGTAACAGCCTTAGGAGCATCCTTTAATGGTGTCTCATGTACGCTGTGGTCATCATGTGGGATGTCATCGATTTCATCTGCAATCTCCTCATCATATGACTCTCCTTCATCAAGCGGTCTCTTCTCATGCTCATATACAGCGAATTGAAGAGCTCTGTCTGCCATCTCTTGCTCAATGGTAATCTTTGGAACATCTGGGTCGGTGTATTGATACTCTCTAATGTCCACAAAGTGGCCTGCAATACCCGCGGCGGCAGCCATAGCTGGAGACATCAAGTGTGTACGAGAAAGGGCACCTTGACGACCTTCAAAGTTTCTGTTTGAAGTTGATGCACAACGTTCCTCAGGATCAAGGATATCTGGGTTCATACCAAGACACATGGAACAACCAGCCTCTCTCCACTCAAACCCTGCGGCTTTGAAGATCTTATCGAGGCCTTCCTTCTCAGCCTGCTTTTTCACAAGACCAGAACCTGGAACGACAAGTGCACGCTTGACACCTGGGTGTTTCTGCTTTCCCTTCACAACACGTGAAGCGGCTCTGAGATCCTCAATACGTGCATTTGTACAAGATCCAATGAACACCTTGTCGATTTTAAGCTGCTGTAATGGCACGTTCGGTGTAAGTCCCATATACTTGAGCGCTCTCTCCATACCGGACTTCTTGATTGGGTCCTCGACGTGTGTTGGGTCTGGAACCGAGGCGGTGATTGGCAGAGCATCCTGTGGAGAGGTACCCCATGTGATGGTTGGGATGATGTCGGTGGACTTGATGGTGATGTCGTAGTCAAAGTGTGCGCCTTCATCTGTCTTGAGAGTTGACCAGTAGGCGACGGCCTTGTCCCATTCAGCGCCCTTTGGAGCTAATGGACGACCTTTGATGTAGTCAAATGTTGTCTGGTCTGGTCTGATCATACCGGCACGAGCACCAGCCTCGATGGCCATGTTACAAATGGACATTCTAGCCTCCATCGACAGGTTCTCAATGGCCTTACCGGCAAACTCAAGGACACAACCTGTACCACCCGCGGTACCAATGACACCAATCACGTGGAGGACCAGGTCCTTGGAAGTGATTCCGGGCATCAAGTCACCGTCAATGAAGATACGCATGTTCTTGGACTTGGCCTGGATAACCGTCTGTGTAGCAAGAACGTGCTCAACCTCGGAGGTACCGATACCAAAAGCGAGTGCACCAAACGCACCGTGTGTAGAAGTGTGGGAGTCACCACACACCACTGTTGTTCCCGGGAGGGTGAACCCTTGTTCTGGACCGACAATGTGGACAATGCCCTGTCTGTCATCGGTCATGCCGAAAAATGTAACGTCAAAGTCCTTGACATTCTGCTCAAGAGTCTCCACCTGGAGACGCGAGTCCTGCTGCTTGATGAAAGTCGCGGTGGACTTGAAGTTGGCACGCGAGTCTGTTGGGATGTTGTGGTCGACAGTGGCCAGAGTACAGTCTTTTCTTCTAACCTGTCTGCCAGCGTTCTTGAGACCTTCAAACGCCTGTGGAGAGGTCACCTCGTGCACGAGATGTCTGTCAATGTAGAGCAGGTAGGAGCCGGAGTCGTCGCGGTGGACGATGTGGTCCTCAAACACCTTGTCATAGAGAGTCTTTGGCGACATTGCGGATCTTGGTGGGTACAGAAATAGAGAGAAGAAGTGGTTGTGGGTGGGGACTAGGCCTTTTCTACTTCCTTTTGGAGATCGATGATTCATTCCGCGAATTTTCCGTTTCTTTTTTCTTTTTCTTTTCTCCCCGGCCGGCGCACCGGCCGCTCCCCGGCTGCTCGGCCAGCCAATCAGAAAGCTCTCGTTGGTCATACATTTGGCCTACTGGGAGACTTCGCCATTGCATCGTTGTATCTATGTAAATATCTGTGTATTTGTGTATCAATAGATATATCTGACCAGTTTCTGCCCTGGAAGCCCCGTTCTGCCACTCCGCCACACTTTGGCTGCTTCTCCCCAACTTTTAAAAAAGAAAAAAAAAGAAAAAAGAAAAAAAAAGATACTTGGGTGCTCATAACACCCAGATGCAGTGGAAGCAATAGTTATTTACAAGCAAATACAGTTAATTATGGGCAAATAGAGAGGTTTGAAGATCGTGTACTTGCAAGAGACGATTGGAAAGGTATGAGTCATCGCCGCACTCTAAGGATCAGTAGAGATGCAGTCGCCAATTCATCATCAGACATACCGACATCTGCCTACCTACTACTGTAACGATGGGACTAGATAACCGGAAACAAACGTTAAGCATAAATTTGATCGACAGTGTCACCAGAACCCCAGCATGAGATATGATTAGTTAAGTGTACACCATGGCTGATAGGCATCAAGTTCTGTGACAGGGATCTGTACTAGACTCATAGCTCATAGCTAGCAATCATTCAGATACAGTGCAAACGGAGTATAAGCATACAAGCATACAGGCATACAGACATCACGGCATCACTGACCGGGGACTTTGACAGTAGATATTACATCCAGTGAGTTGATTGTAGAGAATATACACTTTGAGAACCACTTGTCATGATACCGGTGGCACATGATCTCTTCCTTTGCGCCCATGCCAACTCCTGCAGCTTATAAACACTGTGACTCAAGTTCGCTACAGGGAACCAGCTCTACAAGTTGTATTTGCTGTTCCTATAGAAGTTTTTGTATGCATCATGTGCAGTTTGTTCATGTATTGCCTACATTTGTGCATGTTGTGGACATCCATTTCCGTGTCAATGATTCACATCGCTTCACAATGACTCGCTACTTTAACGAATCGGTTTCGCCGCTTGCTAAACTTATAGTCCCAAGCCATCTGCTGCATGTGGCGTGTGACTAGGAATAACATCATTAATCTCAGATCTTACAGCTTTCGCCAGTATCGGATCGTACAAGGGTCACAATTTCAACAAAAAGTCTTATTATTGGCAAACTGTTCCAAGTGTTATTATGTCAAATGCAAAGCACTATTCTAGACAAGAAAAAAAAAAGTAATAGTAGTAGAAGCAAAAAAAAAAGTACAATCATAAGGGTCATTAAGGAATCATCAAAATCGTAATACAATATCACTTCATCTGGATCTTGAAGACACCATTCTTTTCCAATCTTCCAAAGAGATCATTCATCTTTGCAATCTCCTCATCCTGCTCCTTCTCCGTCAAGTCTTCAAACCGCGGCGTAACTTCCTCACTAGTGTGCTGATACGTTGCAGCCTCTTGTAGAACCTTGTTCAAATCACTCTCCTTTTGTGCAAATTGGCCCGTCTTCTCCTCAAGACTTGCAACAACAATTGGTAAATGTGGGTCTTCAACTTCACCCGAGGACATGAGAGCGTGTAGTCCTTCTATATTCAAGTTTTCACGAATCAACTGCTCAATGCCGCTCTCTTCGTTATCAATCGCCAAGATCGCCTCTAGTGTAAGAAGCGCCGGCACGGGCGATGTATGCGTGCTGGCATAGTGTCCTTGTTCAATGAGCTTGTTAACGAGCAACACCTGATTCCGGGCAAATGCAACCTTGTTAAGCATGTAATTGCGAGAATACTCTGGGCTGATAACCATCAGCACGTTGCCAAACAGTTGCAGGATTTCATCATACTGCGGCGATGTCGTTGGGTACTTTGCATAAGAGATGCAAAACTTGTTACAACTGAGGACATACGACGAGTCAATCCCCGTCGTGTCGCTAACCTGGTGCAACGTCGTGTAGATAATCTTGAGTATCTCAATGATGATCGAGTTGAGAAATTGCGAGTCGGGCGTGCTCATCGTGACAAAGTTGAGCAGTTTGGCGCTAATCTTAAGCATCGAGAGCTTGAGCAACGGGAGCAGCGAGGGGATGTGCGACAAAAAGAAGTACAGACGGAATATCGGTACAAAGCCATGGTACTGTGTTTCCGAGTTGATACTGCGCTCGCTGACGCCGTCGAGCATCTCAAAGAGCACCGGGATCGCAGCCTGCAGTGTCACCACGGAGGATTTGGCCTCACGTAATCTCACATTGATGCAGAGGACATTGGCGATTGCAGCGGCACAGTCGAGCTGCGAGAGCGTGTCTTGCGGGTCAATGGCGGTGAATATGTCGACAAGCTGTTGCAGCGCAGCAGAGTCAAAGCTGCCGAGGAAGAGCGCATCCGTCGATAGCCGTCTCAGCTCGAGCAGGAGGTCTCTGACAGTGCTAGAAGAAGCAGTGGTGGTAGTAGCAGCAGTAGCAGTAGCATTAGTTGCTCCCGGCGTGGGGCTCTTGACTGCCTCCTGAATCCGCGTGAGAAGCTGGCCAGCCTCCTGGGGAACCATCGTGGGGATATAGGTGGATATCAGCCTGACGAGTGTAGAATCAGAGCTTCACAGTGTCAAAATGCGGACGAGGGGCCGACAGAATACGATGCGATATGGGCGAGTATATTGGGCGAGCCGGTGACCTGTGCTGTTGGTAACCTGTGTTTGTGGCGACCTGTCCTGTGGTTTATCAAAAGAGCCAGTGCCACTAGGAGTGGGAAACGGGAGAAGCAGAGAGAAGGAGTGAACAAGAGTCAGAAAGGCCCATAGTGGGTGCGATCGACAAGGGCGAAACTCGTAGGGAGCGTGTTTTGGTTATATATACGCGTGCATCATCGCTGCAGAAAGCTTATTTTCGATTTTCCGGTTGCTCGCGGCCTCTGCGCCGCCCTGCCTGAAATGCTGCGAGAAAAAAAAAAAAGAACACGACGGAAGGCCTGGGCGCTCGGTGTGGAAAAGCGCTGGAAGCTGAAGCCTGGCCTGGGGGAAAAATGAAAAAAAAAAAAAAAGGACAAAAAGGCGTTGGGGATCGCCCACTGTAAGCGCCCGCCCGCTGTATGGGCTGGGCTGGGCTGCTGGGCTGGGGGCCTGGGGCCTGGGGGTAGCGGCCCGCGGGTAGCGGGTAGCAGCAGCAGGAGTGTAGCAGTGGGTAGAGGCCCGAGGGCCTAGCCGGCGGTCGATGGTCTCACACCCATGTCGCCGCCAATCCAGCAGATCTAGAAGGGTTCTCGTTTTTGCTGGGAAGCTCACTGCTGCGGGAGGCAGGGCGACGGACCCGTTGTTACATCGTATCTGTCACCGACCTGTGATTACACTACAATTCACCAATGTATTGGTTGTCGGTGCTGACTGGAATCTCTAGCCGATTTTGAAGCATGCAGCGCGGCCTCCACTGCGTACATCGCCACTGTGCCACATCGCCACACATAGTCACCGTATAGTGTGCTGGGTGGAGTCTAGCCCTGGCTAAAAAAGCTCCAACATGAGTCGCACCCGTACTGCGAGCTACAGTGCTGTATCACAACGCCTCCTCCCTCCGCCGACGACTCCCTGAGCAAAGGCAGAGGGAACACAGGGTAGGAAGACGGAGAGATCAGCTTACATGACACACTATGGGCGTGCCGGCCACGGGAGAGGCAGCAAACATGTTCGGTCTACCGTTTACAGCTTTTTAGCGCTCGTCGGTTCTATCGCAACTCATCGACACAAGCACAGAAGCAACAACAGAGAGGCTGCATCCACCAGGGAAATAATACACTCTGCAGTTCTCACAGACAACAGCACACATGAACAAACCCAAATTGCGATTGTGTATGAGAGAACACAACAGCACCCGTTGTCCTTTTGGTCTTCTCCGGCGATGTACGGTTTTGGAATTTAAGCACGATTCAGGAACCGCAAACGTCAGCGATGCATGTCTCAATGCCTGCTATACAATTCAGCACATATTGCCGCAGCAACCGCCACAGCACAAAAGAAAGAAAGAAACAAACTTATAGACCTTGTGCGTGGATGCTTATCATCTTATCGCCAGACGTCTCGCTCATCAAACCCCATGTATACCTTCGAGAAGGATGGGACCTGAGCCGCAACTTTAGCTACACTTTTCACTCTTCCGCAGCGTCATAGTTAGTACAGCTCGCAAAGAGTGTATCATGGACCAAACCTTGTGTATATTGCACCCACACCGCGCTCCATAGTCTTAGCAGAGAGTTCATGGCGGAGATGGTGATGGACACAATTGGCCAGATCAGGGTCGTTGCTTATACAGCTTGTCCCTTGCGTCACTCCTCTCCAGTCACATGAATGGGAATGAAGTCACAGCCTGGAATTTTGCACCAGGGGAATAACAGCTTGTGCAAAAATTGAGATAACATACACTAATTCAAATACGAGGTGACAGTGCTTACCCGACAAGTCAATGAAATTTGTGCTGTGTGCTGGGTGATGCAAGCTGTCATTATCCAGCTCTGCACTCTGCAAAGCTCTGGACTCTGGAGCCTGGAGTCTGGAGCCTGGCGCCAGCCGCCACGCCGCCACATACTTCCATCAATACTAGACAGTCCTAACACCCTAAGCGCTTGGCATTTGACAATTTGAGACTATTAATCTCAAAACCATACAGAGATAAGATAGCAAATATGCAGATCATCGACAACTGTTACCCGATGTAGCGCTGGTGATGTGGAAGCGTCCGTATAGTGCATTCGGCGCATAGGACGGCTTCGCGATTTTCGCGATTTTCCCACCGGAAATCATCGCACGGCCGGATATTACCCATTCCAGATTCCGCGATTTTTTGCAAGTGTAACGAGAAACGCAGAGGATCTGGTTGGCGGGAATGGAAACCTTTGAGGGGAGGAGAAGAAAACAACAGCAACAAGGTACAACGACTCAGTGTATCAAACCCGTCGTAAACCCCTGGTTCCTCACATAGTACCACACATTATGTTCAAGAAGCTATTGGTTCCAACGTCACGCCGCGCATCCCAGACGCTGCGTCTGAGGGCACTCTCCGCTCCTTCCAAGAGACACCACCACATTGTCGGTGTGCACAGAGACACACCAGAGAACAACCAGAAGGACAAGTTCACCTTCTCCGAGGAGACGATGAAGAAAGTCGACGAGACCATTGCTAAATATCCTTCAAACTACAAGAAAGGTGCCATTATGCCATTGCTCGATCTCGGTCAGCGTCAACACGGATTCTGCTCGATTGGAGTCATGAACGAAGTTGCTCGTATCTTGGAGGTGCCACCAATGAGAGTCTACGAGGTCGCTTCTTTCTATACGATGTTCCAAAGAGAGCCTGTCGGGAAGGTCCACGTTGGAGTGTGTACTAACTTGCCATGTATGCTTAGAGGTGGTTACAGCGTATACGACGCTGCAAAGGCTTATGTCAAGGACAACAACGACGATGGATTCTTCTCATTAGAAGAAGTCGAGTGCTCTGGTGCATGTGCAAACGGCCCTGTTGCAGAGATTAACAACCAATACTTTGAGGATTTGGAACCACACAGCATGATCCAAGTGTTGAAAGATTGTAAGAATGGCACAGCAAAGCCAGGTCCAGTCGAGAACAAGAGAGTGTCGTGCGAGCCATATGGTGAAAAGACTTCATTGTTTGGTAAAGAGGCATTCGATGTCAAGACTGTGACAAGAACCGACATCTAATGTTATTTATCGCTTATTTATTACCAGACACAGGTCTGAGGATCATTGCATCATATAGGGTCCGGTATTTATTTATTTATTGCTCTCATAAACAGGGCCATACATTTATTTATTTCATATTTACAGATTATTTGGAATTTCTGAAAAAGAGAGTTCATTCGTCAAACGTCGTAGATACATTATAGTCCCTGGTGAAGGTCATACCGAGTCAAAGCCATTGATGAGCAGATCAGAGTTATCACTATTGTTAATGATAGTGAATCCGTTCTCATTGGCAAGATGAAGCAAGCAAATGAAACAGAAACTTGTAGATAAGTCCCTTTTCGTCTGTGGATCATATTTTTTACCAAGATCACCAACAAGCTCACTAAACCGTAGCGTCTCTTGTTCTTGAGTCATCTGCTGAGTAGGCGGAACCAATGACTTTCTTACCTTCTGATCATGCTTCAACGTTTCCCAAAGATTGTCTTTCAACAGTTTGATATCGACTTTTTTGGAAACACGAGAATAGTTCAGCGGTAGTTGACTTCCATGACTCTTGGTCAAGAGTTGAGAGCTTGGAGGCTGAGACATTTGCGGTTGGTCGTCATAGTCATCAAAGTCAGCTCCTCCACCATCACCGTAATCACCATAATCATTAAAGAAGTCTGGATTGTTGATAGGCGGAATCTTTTCGTGTTCCGGTATAGGAGCGTTGGCATAGAGCATCTCATCAATGGCGACTTCCAAATCCTTGACTTTGTTAAACCTGCTGTTGATAAGCTTCTTCTTGGTAAATAATGAGATAAAGTTTCTCGTTGTAAAGTGCAGATCATCAGGAAGTACATTATTGTCCTTTGCAATCCATTGTGAATGCGGTAATGTGATCGTTGACGAGCCCCTCGTAAATATCGTATTCTCGTCTGGATAAGTGTCCAAGGAAAGAAAGTCAATAGTGATGCGTTCTTTTGGTTTTCTTTTTGGTTTGTTGATAGGTTCACCTTCTTCGTCACGCTTATCAGTTTGAATCGCACGTTTTAGTCTTGTGATTTTCCAATGGTCTGGACCCGCCCAGTTCTTTCGTTGGTTATCATCAAAGTATGCAAGTAAGTCTTCATCTGGGATGTTGGAGATAGATCCTAGGTCAACGTCATCATTCGGGTTTTGAGATACATTATAAGACTTGTCTTCGCCAAACAACATTCGCATGGTAACACCATAATCATCAGCTTCGTCGTCGAGGTCATTGAAGAAAATGGAGTTCTTGTTTCCTGGGTACTTGGCGTTGCTCTGGTCATCTGCAGGTGGCATATCATCCATATCATCCATGGCATAATCATCTCCACCTCCGATTGAAATATCGAACCCTTGGTACGTTGATTCATAGTGTCCGTTGAGTGTGTAGTCATAAGACTGTGGTATCACAACATTTTCAAGATCCTTCAACAAATCAGAGGAGTTGCTCTTCTGCTCCACTACATTGCGGAGATCCTTGATAGATGGACATACCACGATCTGGGAATCCATACAACAGGACAGAAATCTTTTACCGAGATCCATGATGTGATCATGTAGAGTTTCATCTGTTTGGGTGCCGAGGTCACTGGGTGAATCGATATCCATCTCTGCAAAAGTTTGATCAAGGTGCTGGTCATCCTCAAGCTCACCAGGAGCACTCCGGGTCAGCTCTGCAGAGTCTGTGGTATCAAATATTATCTTACCAACGGCATCGACGCTTAACATGTTTAACAACAAACTCTTGGACCCACCTTCATCGAAATCAGCAAGCGCTTTCTTAAACAAGGGATCGACATGAAGTTCCATGTCTATTTTCTTGATTTGGAGTTGCTTGAATTCGAGCAATGTATCTTTCTTGACATGGGCTCTCGTCTTCTTCGTCCTTTGTGGTGCATCTGGGTCCATCTCATCTTCACTACCGTCATCATCCTCACCTTCTTCTGTGGATTCTTTATCTGAACGACGAGCAGCAAGTCCACTGATCAATCGACCAGTTTCAGTAGCTGCAGAGTCAACTCTTGAGGAGTAAATCTTGACACACCCATCGAGTGTCGCGGACGCCTTCTGGAAGTTGATCCCGTCACCATCACGCAAGACGGACAAGTCGTAGAAGTAATCGATCAACGCCAGGTCCCAACTGTTGGTTGTATTGATTTTCTGTCAAAGAATGTTAGTGAAAGGTTGAGCAACGGCGCAAAAGGAAGACGACATACATTATCTGTTGCCATACGGATCCATTTCTCAAAGTCTTCCGTACTGTTGACATAACCCTGCCTTGGAGGCGACGTGGGGACAACCATTGTGCTCTCAGGTGAAATCTATGCCTTCAAGGAGTCTGTGTGTTCAATTTCCTTGCAGGCCAGGAGAGGTGTATCACAGAGTCAGTTCGGTGTTTATCTGTTGGCTCACAACTAATGTTGTATGTTTACTTTTTCGTGTTGCGAAAAGTAAACAAAGCGATGCAGCGATGATTTTTGGATGAGATTACATAACCAATTCAGTGTTAGTGTTGCTGCGGCAACGCGAAGCATAGAGGGTGGTGGACCCTGGCAGGACGCCCCGATCTCAGTCCCGATCTTGATCTCTTTTAGTGGAATTCAAGCAGTAAGCGATCTAGACAATCGAAATTGAGAGAGCTCCATGAATCATCTGGGTCTTCAAATCATGACTTTCTCTATTCTCCTCTGCTCTGTGTTGGACATGTATTGAGGGAGGAAGGTGGGAGCTACAGAGGTGAAAGTACAGCAACGAGCCGGTGTACAGATATAATGGAGTGGACTCTTTATTATGTGTTTCCGAGTCTTTTGTTAACTCTCCAATAGGCATTTCAAAAGATTATATGACTATGTTTCCTTGTCCTAAAGTGATGGGGCGAGTGGCTTCACATGCTGCCTCTGTTCTCTCCACGTGCACACTGCACACTGGCAGCATGGCAACATTATACCCAAGCCAGGCTGCCAGGACATCTACAGGATTAACTCAGAATGAGCCGAGTCCTTGAAGCAAGCACTGACGTACTAACCCGGGCTCCGTGTATGCCTTACGGCCCTTATTAGACTCGCTTAGGGCAAATGAATCATTGTGGCTTGTACACTGTACACTATTCATCT
This sequence comes from Petasospora euphorbiiphila, assembly GCA_030556625.1. Taxonomy (NCBI): domain Eukaryota; kingdom Fungi; phylum Ascomycota; class Saccharomycetes; order Phaffomycetales; family Wickerhamomycetaceae; genus Petasospora; species Petasospora euphorbiiphila. The sequence continues at coordinate 36,862 of JAKTUJ010000034.1, read as the reverse complement.
TAGTAATGGGCCCATGAACTTATGATATAAGGTCATGCTGAATTACGTTATGCATCTTGTAGGCTGTCACTGCTGCTTGCTATTTACTGCCACTATATGCAGAACCTCCCTCTACCCCAGGCCAACGTAAAACCAGATCTGAAAACCAACAGTCTCGAGTTACAAAAGTGTGTTGGATCATCAATCGTTATGGACAATTGAGAACATATCAGACCGGGCCATGAGCAATTGCAACGCCTGTTACCATTACTAGGGCCACTGAATCTCGGTTAAAGTGACGAACGCATGAATGTGTGGTTGCTCTCACAAGCTGTGCGGCGGTGCGCCATACATCACAGAACATGCCTCTCGCACGAGGGGGTGTACATAGCAATCTATGACCCTACTACGCTATAAAAGAAGCAGTTCACCCGCTTTACCCACAAAGTCTAATGAATTTATTCTGTAATTATCGCTTACAATATGGTTGAAACAGTTGTTATTCCAGACGTCCCACCACCACACTCCACTTCCCTCAAGGTTGTCGGGTTGACACACTACATTGCTCCTGCTCTCTCCACTGCGCTTCTCGCTTATTCTCTGTCAACTTGGCGCAGTCTTCCTACTCTCACCAATGGTGTCGATGACAACATAAAAGCCAGTGCTTGGGGAAGAGAGTACAACTCATCAAACGTTAAGAAGGAGGTCATTACCAGTCTTGGTGCACTCATTGGTGGTATTCAAGCCGCGCTCGATCTTCCGCTTGGTTCGCTCTCTAGATACTACTTCACCCTCGGTAACGTGGCCACGTCGGTGTATCTGATCTTGAGACCATACATTGGATACAAGGCACGCCAGATTGGACTTTACGGGACTCCAGATGGATCTTTCAACCCAAAGAAGGACTTGAACAGAGTCGTTGCAGCTCATGCGGTTGGTTCTCTAGCTGCCACCGCCGGCTTCGGCTTTTACGCCTACGGCTTATACATCGCTTCCCAGACCATCTAAGCCGGTAAAAAAACAAAAAGAACACTAGGAAAACTTATGTTTTTCTGATATAACAGACTATTTACAAATGTATGATTCTATATTTCACTCTTAGACACCAGTTGCGGTTCAAATGTAAGCTCGGCGGCAGATTCGGCGTTTGTCGGCTCGGGACGGAGATAAGGGATGTGTCGAGGGAAGGAGGCAATGTGGCAAAAGGCAAGAAATGCATTAAAAAAGGAGCCATCATCTGCTGTTTCCAGGATCGTAAGTCATGATAAAATTGATCTGTTAGCATATATTGTCAACCCCGGAAACATTAGAGAACAAAAAAGAATGGCTGCTGTTGCCCAAAGTGCACCAGAGATCAAGAAACAAGGCCCGGACTACGGATACATCGATGCCTTTCGGCATTGGTGGTCGAGAGGCAAACTGGATGAAGCCGAGTACGCTATCCTCTCAACACTGCCCTTCTATCCGGAGACGGACGGTAAGCGTGTTGCCAATGTGATAAACGTTCCAGTCGGTGGCAGTGACTATATTCATGAGTTCAACGTCAAGAATGTCGAGAGTGGTGCTGACGAGGAAGAGACGCATGTTGTTTTGGTGCATGGCTATGGTGCTGCGCTCGGGTTGTTTATTAGAAATTTTGGAGATCTCACCGAGAAACCTGGTGTTAATTTACATGCCTTGGATTTATTGGGATATGGGCTTTCGTCTCGTCCAAAGCTACCCAAATTCTCTGGAGTAAATGACATGGATGATGTTTTGAAAGTGGAAGGGTTCTTTGTGGACTCTTTCGAGGCATGGAGAAGGGAAAGAGAGATTCAAAAATTCCACCTTGTGGGCCACTCTTTTGGCGGGTACCTGAGTTCGCTATATGCATTGAAGTACCCCGAGCATGTTGATAAACTGGTACTTGTGAGTCCCGTGGGCGTCGAGCGCAGTCAGTTTGATTTATCTCAGGAAGGAACAAGCTCTCCATCCTCGGAGGAAGAAGTTGTTGTTGGTCCGGACATTGAGCGTGAGGTTGGCAAACATCACCAGGATACTGATGAGACTATTGGTCAGACCTCATCGTCATTACACATTCCGGATGAGCATGGCTACGTTAACAGGGTCCCAAACCTCCCCAAGATCATGAGATACATGTGGAGACAGAACCTATCTCCGTTCACTTTTATCCGTGCGCTGGGGCCGCTCGGGGCAAACTTTGCCAGTCGCTGGTCTTTCAGAAGGTTTTCTTTCTTGGAGGACAATGAGATGATGCTTAAGATGCATTTCTATTGCTACAGTACGTTTGTGGGCAAGGCCTCTGGGGAGTATGCCCTGACGAGGGTGCTGGCTCCCGGTGCTTTAGCGAGATACCCGTTGCTGAGCCGTGTTCCGGGGAACCTGAAGATGCCGTCACTCTGGGTATACGGGGATGTCGACTGGATGAGCAAGGAGGCGGGCGCCACCATTGTCAAGAAGATCAACGAGACTGAAACGGACGGGAAGGCTGAGTACTCGGTCGTCAGCGGAGCAGGCCACCACGTCTACCTCGACAACCCGGCGGACTTTGACAGGCGTGTCTCGGAGTTCCTTGGATGGTAGCGACTGAGTCTCTCACTAATACTTAAATACACCCCACAGATATAGAAATTAGACCAATCCAAAAGGAAAGACCATCAAGACGGATCCGTCCGTTATGTAATCGTGCGCAGGCGGAAATGCCACTTTGTGTCCCGATGCGGCAAGTGCGCTCAAATTTCAAGTCGCAAGCGGCCGGGAAGGGTCAAGCTGGGCTTCTTCTCTCAATCTCAGACACTGCAACGCTTTGAAAGAGCTGGCAGACGGACACTCAGCGAGCTCACTTTCTTCCTCCTCATCGATAAGCCCAAGGACCCCATCGGGAGCAGCTCTCAGGCCTTTGTACTCCCCCCATACCCGTCCAGCCCCGAGATCCCGAGAGACGCGAGGGACGCGTACACTTATCAAGGAGAGGCAAAGGGTAGCTAAAAGCAGAGGACAAGAAGACCACGGGAAAGGAATAATAACGCTGTGGCAACACAGATGCTTGAGCCCTCAATACGCATCCGCCACGCGGTCACAGAGGGCAACCTTCTGGTGGTGAAGCGGCTTCTGAAGCGCTTCCCAGAGATGGTTGAGAACGTGGATCCCTCCAACGGATGGTCCTCTCTCCACTACGCGGCATACAACGGACGCTATCTTGTGTGTTTCCACCTCATATCGCTTGGCCACGACAAGTCGGAGACTCTGCGTACTTTTAAGCAAAACACAGCCGTCCATCTTGCGCTGATGAACGGGCACGAGCAGACGACGCATCTTCTCCTACAACACTTCCCACGGCAGCTCGACGACCACGGCGAACTGGGACAGACCCCTCTTCATGTGAGCAGTGCCAAGGATTACTTCAAATGTGTTGAAATGCTTCTTGGTCTTGGTGCAGATATCAACGTGGTGGATGACGAGGGAAACAATGCCCTCCATATTGCCATGAAGTACGGCGCCCTCCGAACTATCCGTCTTCTTATCAGGCACAACATCGAAACCGACCACAAGAACAACAACGGCTTGACGCCGCTGGACGTTGCCGCCAGTTTCCAGGTCGAGAGACACTACCACAGCATAATCTCAGATTCATCATTCAGCAGCACCGATCTTGATGACGCCAGCACACTTCCAATTGGATCGACAAGCATCAAGGAGTCGACAGCATTAGCATCCAACGATACCCACATCCCCTCTCTGAGATCGCATTCCAACTCATTACCTCCACTCCCATCAGTGACTACAACACGGAGACCGTCTAGCTCATCGTCAACGCGTTCTCCTATACCACGCAGCGCAGCTACGCTAGGCGGAACCAACGCGGGGAACTCATATATTTACTCGCCAGTTACAGTATCTGGCACTGGCGCAGCTAACTCTCCAATTAGCTTATCAATCAAACCGCCTATCCCAATTGCTTCATCGCCGGTTCTTTATTCGCCCACTGGGAATGGTGTTATTATTCCTGCCATCCGTGAGGAGCATCCACAGGCATCAAGACATTCACTAGCATCCTTCCCGTCGATGTCAAGTTTAAGCTCGGGAAGAAATACACCAGCAGAAGGTCGTATGCGGACGTCATCTAATGCTGTTAGTGCCAATATCAGCTTTACACCATTACACAAGTCACGAAGCAACTCTCATGGTTCCAAGAACTCCTCTTCTCATTTATCCAGAATGCCTCTGACCACAATGGCGGCCCCTGGACGGATCTCACCCACAGATTCCTCATCTCTCAATCTGTCTAGATCACCAACTGCATCTGATGAGGGAAGCATCACTGACCAATCCCTCAAGTTACAGAACAGTGGTGGTAGCGTCGTCAATGGACTCATGACGAATTTCTCTGAGGCTAACTCGGACATGAGACAAAAGTTCACGGGTAAGTTGGAGAGTGCTACAGATGTCTTTGCTAAGAAGAGTGGCAAGGGGAGCATCTTGAATATCCCCATTGAAAGTTTGAGTCGTGTAAGAAAGGAGTGAGGTCTCTTCTTCTTCTTCTTCTTCTAGGTTGCTATGAATGTGATGACTGGATATATTTTGTTTTCTATTTCTTTTATTTCTTGTTTGGGAAGGTTTTTACTCATGATATTGCTTGTTTTTCTATATTCGGATTGTGAATCATTATTGTGTTTTGCTTATACATATTTGGAGACGAGGACGAAAAAGATTCATCCAGTATGGCTGGCTACTTTCCAGGGTTTTACTTATACTGGTTATACAAGTTTGCTAGATGATTCAAGTTTCATACGTAGATCATTTCGACGTTACATGACTGCAACAGAATGATTGGTACACTAGTTCCCTTCTTGCGGTTGGATCGTGGAAGCTAACAGTTGCGGAGATAGGTGTACATGAGTGTCCTATGTATCAACATTGGTTCCCGTGCAGAATGCGGAGAAGATCAGATGATGTTTGATTGTGAACTTTATACAGATCATACTCTTCGAGAGAGTACTGTACTCGTATACCCATTTAGCACCTATTTAGAAGCTGAACCCAAGGCACACATATGCGTTGAGGCTTTGAGAAGATTGATCAACTGTAGAACCACAGCTGTCTTAGTTCGGAGACCTTGCAGCGGCTGGCCCTGTGAAGCCGGAAGAGAACAAATAGCAACAGAACATCTTCCCGATATTTGAAGAGGCTCTTGGTTGTGATACGTCTATCATCTAATGCGGCTGTTCCCCCACACACACCTATAGTTGCGTCCTGTAAGGCTTGTGCTACTATCAGCCTTTCACATCAACGTCAAGCAGCTTCCGGTGCCGTATGGGATCTGCAGCTCAGATTCTCCGTCTTGTGGAGAATCACCGGTCCGGGGGACGATGACTCGTTGCCTCTATTCTGGATTTTACACAATAGCGATTCTGTGAGATAACGACGAGGGTAAATGTAGTGTGATAACCAATCTTTAGTTTTGAGGAGAATAAACTGATCATCCGTGTACTAGAAAGACAGAAACAAGCTCCGAACTGCTATGGCAACATGGCAATACATACAAGAAATACGAGTATGAGATGTCTCACCCGGTCTTTGTTTCCCTTGAAAAGCCAAACTACTGTAGTTGAAGGCTTGGTATTTTCTCCACCCCACAAGCACAATGGAAAAAAATCTCTACGATGAATGTTGATAAACAGTCATATTTGTTGGACCTCAACCACCAGCCCCCCATGGCTGTCGTGCGACCGAGCTACGCCGGTTCACACTGATCCTTCTTCATCCATACAGTTATATATAGAAACCAGCATGACATAAAACTCTAATCGAACAGTGGTTCAATAGGACTAGCACTAGCTCTTGAATCGTTGAATAGATGTAGGTTTCCCCATGGTACAGACTACATGCTACAGGCTACAGTGTGGAAGAGAGTCTCGACTGCAGTCTGGGGTAAATAAAGAAAACATGCGTACCAAGAAAACGGAGCGGGTTAGTCCGGGGTGTGACGAAATGCGGTCACAATCCGTCTCTCCACTTGTAACGATGGCTTGGTTCTCCACAAAAAAACTCTGAATCTGAGAGTCAACAACCAAAAAGAGGAAAAATACACCGGAGAAAAAAGCCCACCTGCCACTCGGCTGCAAGGGGCTGCGGCTCTTAGGGATGCCAAACCGGTACACTCCGCACCCCACCACTAGTCAGCGAAGATGAAACGTTGGTCCAGAAGAGTATTGCAGCTAGTGTGGGGATTCTATTGCATCCATGTACTTGAAGATGACGGTACTGTATACAATAGCACTGTAGGCGGGAAAGTCAAAAGAAAAGCACACCATTCAATCTTCTCGGCAACCGTTCGAGCCTTGTAAATTGCTGCCTTGAAATCTCACCTCGACCACCCTCATGCTTAATGACATGTTTACTGCAGCACCCTTCACAGCTCACTGCGCATCGTCATGATTTGCGAAGTACTGCTGCATGCTACCCTGAGTATATAAGGAATAGCCCAATCCGCATTGCTACACACAAAGTGTATTAAACAAGTTAAGGTCAGAAAGTCTACTTACCCTTTTCTATAATGAGCAAAGAGGAAACTACTGTTGGTTCGCAGGCTGACTCGCTCAGCAGTGCTGATCGGACCGCTACCTACGAAAAGTCCGCCCCAACAAAGTCCGATGCCGGCATCTTCCAAGGCTCTGAGTCCGATGACCTTGCTGAAGAGGCCCACGACGAGAACATCCTTTCGCAGTACGACGAGGAACAAGTTATGAACATGGGAAGAGCATTTGCTACAAAGCACAACCTCCCAGACCCAGAACTCTTTGCCCGTGGTGCAGCAGTTGCCAGAAGACCGCGTTTTTATAACAAGATGAGCATCCTCAGCGATGAAGAGAAGGCAGCTTTGCTTAGAGAGCAGACTCATCCATGGGATATTCCAGCAAAACTTTGGCAAATTGTATTCTCTGTTTCTCTCTGTGCTGCTACTCAAGGTGCCGATGAATCCGTCATTAACGGTGCTGTTTTGCTATACCCAGCTTACATGGGTATTGATAACGATGACGAGAGATCCAGATGGTTGACCGGTTTGGTCAATGGTTCGCCATACCTGTTCTGTGCTTTCATCAGTACTTTTATCACTGATGGTCTTAACAGAAGATTTGGCCGTAAATGGGTCATCTTCTGGTCATGTGTTGTTTCCTGTTTGACTTGTTTCTGGCAGGGCTTTGTCGACCATCACTGGTTCCACTTGTTTATCGCCAGAGCCATCCTCGGTGGATTTGGTTTGGGTCCAAAGAGTGCTACTGTTCCTATTTACTCTTCTGAGGCTGCTCCAGCTAGTATTAGAGGAGCACTGACAATGCTTTGGCAGTTTTTCACAGCAATGGGTATCGCTCTTGGTTATGTCTTTTGTTTGGCTTTCTACAAGGTTCCAGATCATGGTATTGGCGGTGGTTTGAATTGGAGACTGATGCTTGGTTCTGCTATGCTTCCTGCCTTCTTTGCTGCCTTCCAAATTCCTTTCTGTCCAGAATCTCCACGTTGGTTGATGGGTAAAGGCCGTTACTTGGATGCCTGGAACTCATTGCGTTCTATCAGAAGAAATGAGATTACGGCTGCCCGTGATTTGTTCTACCAGTATGTGTTGCTTCAAGAGGAGGAGGGAATGGATGTCCCAACAAGTCAAAGAGTCAAGGAGTTATTCACCATCAGAAGAAACAGAAATGCCACCATTGGTGCCTTCATTGTCACATTTATGCAACAGTTTTGTGGTATCAATGTCATTGCTTACTACTCTTCGTCCATTTTTGTTGAAGCCAACTTTGCGGAGATGAACGCCCTTGGTGCGTCACTTGGATTTGGTGCGTTGAACACTGTCTTTGCTCTTCCTGCATTCTACACTATTGATAAATTTGGCAGAAGATTCCTTCTTTTGCTCACATTCCCACTCATGGGGCTCTTCTTGCTCATGACAGGATTCTCATTCTGGATCAGTGAAGAGACATCTCCAAATGGTCGAATTGCGTCTATTTGTTTGGGTATCTATATTTACACCATCTTTTACTCATTTGGTTCTGGTGTCGTTACTTTCCCATACACTGCAGAGTGTTTCCCATTGTACGTTAGATCACTGGGAACTTCCATTGCAATTGGTAACTTGTGGTTCTGGAACTTTGTGCTCGCTATCACTTGGCCCTCTCTCTTGGCGGCGTTTAAGCCACAGGGTGCTTTTGGTTGGTATGCTGGTTGGAATTTCATTGGGTTCTTCCTTGTCCTCTGGTTCTTACCTGAAACTAAACAGTTGACCTTGGAAGAATTGGACGATGTCTTTGATGTTCCATTGATGCAACATGCCAGATATCAGCATCAAGAGATGATTGACTTGTTTAAGATTCATGTTCTTAGAAAGAAGAATGTTGTCAGACAACCACCACTCTATGGTCATCACAAGCTTGCTGTTACGAATCCTGAATGGGATGACAAGCCTCAACAGACCTTTATTGAGTGATGGCACCCGCCATTGATCGATGAGACGGCGCTTTCTCCACTGAGCAGGTTGCCTACGATTTACTGAATTGAGAAATGATGTTATTTGCTCTTGTTTTGTTGTTGTTGATACATATTTTAATAGTTGATATTGGAACAGATATAATTGAAGATTTTATTGTGATATTTGTACAATAAAATCAACAAAATGAATTCAATAGCGATATCTCGATGTAGACTGTAGACGAGGCCATACATACTGCGGCCACTGTTAATGGTTGCAGATTAGCTCATGAGCTACTGAGAAGCAATATCATCCAGCTTATCCACTGGTAGGTTATACAATCTAGTGATCCTACTTACACTGATATATCCCCCATATTGATATTGATGCTGGCCTCTGGCGGCCTGATGGCTCAATACTTGCCATGGCGTATTGAACGCTTTCGCGTATATCACACCATGTGTTCTCGCTCATGATGAACACAGAGATAGCTATCTGACAGTAATGCCATAATGTGATCCAACTTTGACAGTAATGATGTTGACAACAGTTCTTTGTACAAATAATCCGGCAAAGGGACTTTTGCTGGTCCGTTGATCTGTTGATCTGCAAGAAGGTTAGTGTCCTTACCATTTGAGCGTCACTTAACAGTTGATTAACGCTTTCTGGAGGGGTAATCCTGGTAAGAAAAAGCAATGATATACCTCGGAGTATAAACAGAAATATAAATTACGGAATAATTAAGGTGTAAAATGGCTGTATGTCCGGTGGTTTTTTAATCACATCACATCACATCGTCCACAGGAGAAGGTGCCAGTACACCCGCACACCAGATCTGAGATGAACAAAAAAAAATTTACTAGCCTTTACACAAGTTCTCATAAGGACTTTCAAGTTGATGGGACAGGCTCATCCAGCACAACAAAACCGGAGAATGGCTATAGACAACATCGTTCACATTGAACATGATCGTGTTACAAACACGGTTTCAAACGATTACCCAGGATACCACAACTCAGATGAAGACTTCTCCTGGAACATTGATACTTTCAAATCGAAATTTGACATCAAAATCTCATCCATTTCCGAGACAACTGCAAACTTCGACTTGATAAACATTGACACCTCAATAGCGAACGCTTTTCGTCGAATTATGATCTCGGAGGTGCCTTCTGTGGCCGCGGAACAGGTTTACATCTTCAACAACACATCTGTCATTCAGGATGAGGTTTTGGCACATAGAATAGGGCTGATTCCTTTGAAAGTTGACCCTGACCTTTTGAGTTGGGTTGATTCGTCTGTGGACGAGAAAGACCGTTTCACTGATGCTAACACTGTTGTAATGAAATTGGAAGTCACCTGCACAAGAAACCCCCATGCTCCAAAGAATTGCACCGACCCTAATGAGCTCTATAGAAACAGCAATGTCTATGCAAAAGATTTGGTATTTGAACCTCAGGGAAACCAGTCCGAAACATTCAAAACTGCAGTTGAACCAACGGACCCAAATATCCTCCTAGCCAAGCTCAGACCAGGACAGGAGATCTCATTGAGAGCACATTGCATTTTGGGCATTGGTTCAGACCATGCCAAATTCTCTCCGGTTGCTACAGCCTCTTACAGACTTCTCCCAGTTATTGAAATCACAGATAAAATCACAGGTGAGGATGCTAAGAAGTTCCAGAAGTGTTTCTCTACTGGTGTTATTGAGATTAATGAGAATGGAGAGGCTGAAGTGAAGGATGCTAGAAGAGACACCGTGTCGAGAGAAGTGCTCCGTCATGAGGAATTCAACGGTAAGGTGAAACTTGGAAGAAACAGACGTCATTTCATTTTCAACGTGGAGTCTACAGGAGCAATGCCACCAGAGGAGATTTTCTTCAAGAGTGTGAGAATTCTGAGAAACAAGGCAGAATACCTTCGTAACTGTCCTATTGGCCATGCATGATGTCTTCACATCCACTCTTTCTAGACTGGTCCTTTAGATTTTCAGAGTTAATACAATTCTAAGTATTTCTTGATCTAAATAAAAAAGCAGTATAGTACAATGCGTGCAGGAGGAAATTCTCAACCAACTCTCTGTTTGGAAGGTTCAAAGGGCATGAATAATGCCAGACAACCAATAACACCGACAAAAGCACCGCAGATCCACACCGGAACAGGAGATGAAGTATCAGCGTAGTAGGCAATGACAGGAACCAAACAACCAGTGAAACGAGTCATTGCCACGGCGATAGAGTTTCCCGTTGCTCTTGCCGATGATGGCATGACCTCTGGTGTATAAGCATATAGACAAGAGTAGTAGATATAGATGGTGACATATATGGCGCACGTGAAACCTTCATTGGCAGCACGAGTTCTGACAGTGGTATAGCCAAAGAAGAGTGCCATCGATGATACACCACCAAAGACCATGACACCACGGCGACCAACCCAAGGCCAAACCAAGAGCATCAAACCACCAATAAGTCCTCCTCCCACTGAAGCGGCATTAGCTATGACGTTGTCACTGTATACACCTGAGAGAGTATCGGCTGATGTTTGAGCACCACGGGCTGCAAGAAGTTGAGGCAGGAAACTTGAATAGAGTGGATATGATAAACCAAGGAGAAGCCAGGATGTAAAGACCAATGTGCTTGAAATAGCCATCTTCCTCGTAGAGAAGAGTGTTCTAACGTGGTGTTTGATTAAGTACCAGGTTTCTTTGATTGTTGGATCCTCATAGTAGTTGTCATTCTCTGAGATCTCACCGCAGGCAAGCAGTCTTTCCAATGTCAAGCTGCAATTTCTATTGTATTTTGCAGCTATACCTTGTAAGACCATAATAGCTTCAGCATCACGTTTATTAGCAATCAGGAACTTTGGAGTCTCTTGAAGCTTGATAACTGTGACTCTCATGACAGCCAAGATGAGCACTATCGCACTGTTGACAATCCAAATGTACCTCCAGCCCATATTGTTTTCATCAGTGCAATTCTTTGGGTCACTGCAGTAGTATTGCGGAAGTGAGAAGAATAGCCAGGTTATGAGGACTGCAACGACCTGTCCAAGAGACCACCAAGTTGCCATGAACGTCACGAGCCATTGCTTGGACGAAGGCAAGAATTCCAAAAAGACTGTAGAGTCCAACACCAAGTTACCTCCAGAAGCAGCAGAAGACAACGCCACAAAGAGACAGTAAGTTCCAAAATTCCCCATGCACCCGGAAAGGATTCCAAATATGGCACTCAAGAACAATGAGGTGTTGAAAGCAATCTTACGGCCAATCAGATCAGCGCCAAACCCCCAGACGATGGCACCAACAAGTAGGCCAGCATAGGCGGACACTGTGTCCGAAGAGAACCCCTGATTGTACTGATAACGGACATAGATTGATACCGAAGACTGTATTCCAGTTAATTGAGAGTCGACAGCGTATCCCATACCATTAAGGCAAAAGAGTTTAAAATGGTACCAAGTGAACCCAATCTCATCCAACGCATCGTTAATAAGACGGATCTTTGAAGTCAGAACTGGATCTTGACTGGTCAACTCGGCCAGCTCAAGTGTATTAATCTCTTGCCCACTAACAGCAGATAGCGAGGAGTGCTCACTCGAAACATGCGTGTTACTTGTGAGCTTTTCAACCTCTGGTGTTGAAGTCATCATAGAGGTGGCTGGAAGAAAAGCGTCAATCACAAGATAAGTTCATGGTCCAAAAACAAAGCGATAGTGAGGACCTTATATCATATTGTGGAGACGGCTGTTTACAATAGATCGCATTTAATCTCTTAATCTGACATCATTGTGAACTTTGAGTTTCAAGAGGAGTCTTATTGGCAGCAATGCGGATCGCATTTCCGAAAGGAGGATGAGCCGTGGGGCCCCGCCGTGATAAGGACAGGAAGATAGCATTAACGTGCGTCCTTCATGTGTAATGGTAATACCAAGCCTTAAGGTTAAAATCAAGCTGCGATTTCTACCAGCATTGTTGTACATTTCACATATTAATAATGCCTGTCATTGCATGCATATGGTAGTAGTACATACCAGCACCGGTTAGCAGCGGCCAGCACAAACGAAGCACGGCTTTGGGGTCCAAAGAGCCCAATTAGATTCCTTTCAGCTGAAATATCGGTTATGTACATCATCAATTGATATTTATCAATGCTATACAATCTGAGGGCTATGTATCACTTGTCATCGTTAAATCGTTCTCTAGTGTGTAATGTGCGCTGGTGGTTCTTGCCAATCACAGCATCGCGCTGATGTTCAGTCTATTTCCCACATAGTCATTGTAATGATCGGAAGAGTCACTGGAGAGTTCGAAACTGGTTATTTCATTGTAAATTTCTTTCGGGTGGATGCGTACCACGTTTGTTCTTCCCGACCAGCCATCGCCCTCCACGTCATTTAGTGAATACGTTGTCCCAGCAACTATATCACTTTGCTTATCAATCTCTGCATTTGTATCTAGCAGTGTAGACAGATAGAGTGTGATGAATTGTGAGATGAAGATGACAGCGTTGTAGTAGATGTAGACGAGCCTCGTGGATGGTTTCGACTCGCCAATGATTTGTAATGTGAGGCTTCCGTTGAAGAAGGGCTCCCCGGGGAAGTCATCTGGAACACCAACTATAAGGTCCAGAAGCAGAAACGTCACATTCAGTGTCACAGAGGTGTAAAAAAATGCTTTTGTTAACTGTCGTTTGGCAGATTGCTCTACTGGCGTGCTCATCTGCGTGGGGAACGGGTTCCCTATGATCTTCTGCAAGACTAATCGCACAACAAACCTGACAAATGAGATACTGCCACCGTTAGTACAGGAAGCAAAGAAGGGTTTTGCTGGTTGTAAGTGCTTACTTCTTGAAGTAGAGGATGATGATAAAGACATATCCGAGCAGCTCAAAGTACCGTGTAAGAGAGCGCTTGTACTCCATCTTTCGCAGCTTGAGAGCCTTGAGATTGTTCTCCTGTATCTCCTTGGGCTCCAGAAGGCTAGACTCCATCGCACCTTCTTCCTCCTCTCTATGTGACCTAGGAACCATAGCCACCACTTGCTCAGTCGTGGAGCAGGGGTAGTATAGAGGCATGGAGCTGATGGAGCTGATGGTGTCCAGGTGGCAGATTACCCGGACGTGAATTCGCGAATCCACTTTTTTTTTTTTTTTCTTTTTTCCGTTTCCTATTCGCGAAAATGAGAAGATCAACGCGAAGAGAGCATTAAGAGAGCGAAAGCCCGCTCTGTTCAAGACAACATATGAAAATAGAGAATAGAGAGAAAGCAGCTCTAGCATTCCGCCACTTTTCCATTGCCACACAGCACCCAGTTCCCGAGCTTCTTCATTGCACGTTCCTTTCCCTTCCGTCTCTCCTTGTTTTGCTTTCTGTGTTGGCTGTGCTGCAAAAGGACACCCTGCCCACGAATAAGCGCCGCATTCCCCTGCCGCTCCTCGAAATACAACTACAACTACAAGACCAAACACAGCGGCAGCTTCCAGCTTTGTTAGGTAATTGCACTGCTTTAACGCGTTGTCCAGAGACAGCTTCTGCCCAAGATTTCACACACACACCGTGACGAGATGAATGCCAATGGATCTTCGTCGGGGCTACCCATCAAAACTGGTGCCACGGCGGCATCTTTTGTCAACCTGACGAATGGAGGGCCAACCTCGAGATCCGCCAGCACATCTGTCAGCGGTTCGAATATCAACATCTCAAGCACGGCAAGCAATAACACTTTGATGCTGCTCAACAAGCAGGTCACATCCAACGACTCGCTATACTACATCTGTCTCAAGCTCAAGAAGCGACTAGAGTCCGCTCCACAGCTCAAGCCATACGTCAATCTCGCATACTCGAGCGCTGAAGTACTTTCTGAGAACCAGGCTCTTGCGCTCTCGCAGAAATCCTCACGCTCGTCACAACATAGCGTCTACAACTCTGGTAATGGCTCCAATCTCCGAATCAGTGGCATATCCACCATGAGTAACCTCAGTGACGACTCGGGCACACTACCATCAGGTGCAGAATCACCAGCAGTATCACTGCTGACGACGTTCCACGCGGGTGTACTACCGGCTACAGTAAGCTGTGATCCAGTGACCCAACTCTGGGTGCTCTTCCAACAAGGTTCGCCGCTTTGTGTCATTTTTAACCTGATTAAACCTTCACAGACACTTCCCGTCGTCTCCTCTGATGACCTCAAGACTTGCAAAAAATCAATCTATGATTTCATTCTTGCATGCAAAAATTATTTGGATTTTGAACACACTGATTTGTTTACAATATCAAACGTGTTCTCTAACGAAACAGACGATTTGCTGAAGATTATTAAGGTCATCAACAGAGTTATCGACTTTGCACCAGCCATTTTCAAGCCAGTTGAAGTTGAGGAGGAGATCAAAATCACAGACTCCAAGTCTAGAGTTATAAAGGAGCTCGTTGAAACGGAACGGAAATACGTTAATGATTTGGAGACGCTTGTCAAATACAAGGAGCAATTGCTCGAGTTTAACATAATATCTTCTGAGGACTTATACATGCTATTCCCAAACTTGGACGATATACTCGACTTCCAAAGACGCGTGTTGGTCTCCTTGGAGATTAACAGCTTGGTCGAACCCAAATACCAGAGAATGGGTTCCATATTCATCCATGCCCAATCATTCTTCAAGCTTTACGAGCCTTGGTCAATTGGTCAGAAGGCTGCTATTGATTTCATCAGCTCTTCGCCTCTAAGACAAAATAACAACCAGTTGATCATAGAGAATGATTTTGAACTACAGAGCTTCTTGCTCAAGCCAGTCCAGAGGCTTTGTAAATACCCACTGCTTCTAAGGGAACTCGTCAAATACACTGAAACACAATCACCAAACTACAATGAGCTTCTTTTGGCTCTGGAAATATCCAAGAAAATTGCTAATGACATTAATGAGAATCAGAGACGTGTTGAGAACGTTGAAGTGCTGAAGAAGCTGTATGATAAGGTTGTTGATTGGAAGGGATATGACGTGCACAGCTTTGGAGAACTTCTCTTCTTTGATAAAGTTGTCGTAAATGATAACTCAAAAATCTCTGATGAGAGGGAGTTCCAGGTGTACCTCTTTGAAAACATCATTATCTTCTTCAAGGAACTGCTGCCACAACAAAAGAAATCCAGTATTGGTTTGAAGAAGAAATCTGTGACAAACCTCTCTTCTACAAATGAAGTTCTTGGGTTTGAACTCAAAGGGAGAATCTCAATAGCGAACATATACAACATCAGCAGCGTGACTCCACACCAGTTGAACATTTCTTGGTCAGGTATCAAGGATACAGGAAGCTTCCTCATGAGATTCAAGAATGAAGAAACGCGCTCCAATTGGGAATCGTGTATCCGCAAACTGGTGACGAATTTACAAGATGAGTACCAGAGTTCAAATGTCCAGAGCATGTCACAGATGACACTCAACAACAGATCGAGTAATGGCATTTCTATGGTGGGAAGCTCAACAAGGTCCTCATACATTACACGCACAAATTCTGACTTGACAATGCCTACTTCTTATACAGGCACGACCCCTGGTCATTCGCGTCAGAGATCTGAAGTTCAAGTACCAGGATCAAGACGTGCGACAGTGGAGTCTATCCAGACCATGAGATCGATCTCCGAATCTTACAAAAACAACATGCCGTCCAACGCTATCATCGTGCGGTTAATGTATGGACAAGATTTATTCACGATGATGGTCTCGATGGACATTCAAGTTGCTGACTTCTTGGACAAGATTGAGAAGAAGATCAAGCAATGTGGAGGTCAGATGAAGGGTAAGGTTAAATACCAGGACGAGGATGGTGACTTCATTGTGATTGATAGTGAAGAAGACTGGATCATGGTCAAGGATATGATGACGCTAGTTGGTGACAAGGTGTTGCATGTATGGGTCACATGAAGAGAATGACTTGGGAAATGAAATGACAATTTACAGAGGATACTGGTGTCCTTCTAATAATGATTGGTATTGAGTATGTAACATTTGCTAGAAAGTTGAATGACTGTTCTCTATAAGTGTTCCACTAATAAAAAAATGACTGTCATTTATCATCTCGACCAAGAAATTGAGTGATTATGTAGCATTAAGTCATGACGTATTTTGGACCATCACCACCTTCAGGAACAGTCCAGTTAATATCTTGTGTGGGAACCTTGATGTCACATGTTTTACAGTGGATGCAATTTTGAGAGTTGATTTGGAATCTAACACCATGCTCTGAAGTCTCATCTTCAGTGTATTCATAAACACCAGCTGGACAGAATCTGTTCTCAACACCTTTGAATTTCGGCCATGCAATATCAGTGTGTTTCTCCATATCCTGGTCGGGTATGCGAAGATGGTTTCTTTCATCCTCATCATGGTATGTACCAGTTCTAGATACAGATGTAAGGATATCAAATGAGATTTTCCCATCTGGCTTTGGATATTCAATGCGCTCATACTGGTCAGCAGGTTCGGTTGCCGCAGAATCAGTATGATGATGCTGGAAAGTCCATGCGACTTGTCCCTTGAAGCACAAGGAATCGATACCTGAATAAGCTGCACCGGCCAAGAAGCCGATTCCAGTACCAAACGAAGGTCTGATGTTACGAACCTCATAAAGCTCATCACGTACCCAAGAGTTTTTGTATGCTTTCTCGTAGTCATCGAGATCGAGGGCTGGTTCTTCAACGTCATGAATCTCTGGGTCGTATTCGTCGTCCTCCTCGGTCATGATCTTTTCCATCTTGCTGATCTTCTCATAAATGCAGTCGGCAGCGAGCATTCCAGTCTTCATAGCGGTATGTGTGCCCTTCACCTTTGGAACGTTCATGAATCCAGCACTTGCGCCAACAAGAACACCACCTGGGAAATTCAACTTTGGAACTGACTGGTATCCACCTTCGTTCAAAGCTCTTGCCGCGTACGATATGCACTTGCCTCCTTCCAATGTATTCTTGTAGAATGGATGATGCTTCATTTTTTGGAATTCCAAATATGGCGATATCCATGGATTCTTGTAGTCCAAACCGACAACGAGGCCAACAGATACAAGACCGTCACCAAAATGATATATGAAGCCACCACCATAAGTGTCGTAGTTCAATGGGTAACCTAGCGAATGAGCAATGAATCCTTTTTTGAATTTAGCAGGATCGACTTCCCAGACCTCCTTGATGCCAAGTCCATATGTTTGTGGGGCTCTTCCTTCTCTCAATTTAAACTTCTTAATGACTTCTTTGGAAAGAGAACCATGACAGCCTTCAGCAAAGACAGTTACTCTGGCATGAAATTCCATACCACGCTCAAAAGAGTCCTTTGGAACACCATCCTTGCCGATACCCATGTCCTTGGTTGCAACTCCTTTCACAGCTCCAGTGGAGTCGTAAATGACTTCAGCAACAGCTGTCGAAGGATAAACCTCCACTCCAAGTTCTTCAGCCTTCTCGGAAAGATGCTTAACCACTTCACTTAGTGACACAATGTAGTTCTTACCTTTATTGATCATTTGTGGTGGTTCAGGAACTGGAAGGGCCATGTCGCCAATCAGGTATTTCAAGTGCTCCTCTTCAACCATGGTCACCAGTTCTGGAGGTAGTGGAATGCCTTCTCCATTTTCGTCGTAATACTCGCTCTCGGGGAAGAGTTCTCTCAATGCTCTTGGTTCGAGAACTGCGCCAGATACAATATGCGATCCCATATCCGGGGCCTTTTCAAGGACGACAACACGTATCTCACGACCATCTTCATTCTCAAGTTCGAGTTGTTTGAGTTTGATGGCGGTAGCAAGACCAGCAGGACCTCCACCAATAATGCACACATCAACCTTATCCACTGCTCTTTCTTCAGTCAACAATTCCTGCATTTCTGGATCAAGTTCATCGAACGGTACTTCTGTGGACTTCATTGCAGTCTGTGTTGAAGAGAAAAACCTTAACGATACCCTTCTCTGCCGTGTTGTGAAGATGGAGTGTCTTGTGACACATGTTGATAGGGGCCTTGTGCGAACTACTGTTGCACTGGTCGTGTAAGCACTCCTTGTGCGAGAAGCAATCCGTAATCTTTGAAGCATTTCTTGAACCTGAATGAAGAATGCCAAATACTGCAAACTTGAATGAGGTCTGCACCAGGGCTTTGTCGGCGTATTTATATCAACAAACTATCACATCACATCTGCTATGGCCCATTTTTTTTTTCCTCAAGCGGTGTGGCTCGTAACAAGTTTTAGTGATGACCAATAAAAACACACAAATTTGAAATTATGGGAATGGTCGAATGGAGTGCCGCAAAAAGTCCTACTTGTACTGAGTACCCAATCTATCTAAAACCGAAGATCTAGAATAAAATGAGTTGTAGAAATCACTCTTTGAACCCAATTTATTCCACGTATTAGAACGTTGTACTCATGGTCCGGAGAGTTTGATGAGGTGGCTCGAACCGGGTACATGCTTCCGAGATGCAAGGGTCGGCTGCATGCTTCCGGTATACAGTGAAGGTCATCTGACCGGTGGACCCTCCTAGATGAAGGCAGATAACAGCAACCTCAACTTGATAGCTAGCAAAAGGAGTAAAAGAAACAGACAATTTTTAGTCTACAGTTCGAATTTATGAGGTTAATCATATATCATGAGTCATTAACACAGTGCACCCTCCCCGACCGAATATGTAGAAGTATACGGCAGAGTAGTGGGACACAAAGTTGCAACATAATTGTAGTTATCTCTAGTAAGACACATGCTGTTCAGGGAATGAACACTGTTTGGTGTGAGCTGATCGCTGTTTCAATGTCGTAGCCATGTAATTCCAGAAATCCCCGTGGGAAGCTGGTGGTGGCATGACGATAATGAAACAGGTGAACAATGGACTTGTGAGCTTCAAACCCCATAGCAATATGCTTAACAGCGGAATAAATAAAAGTGCGATCAGAAAGCAAAAGCAAAGACATCAGCTGTGCATCACCCAATTTGTATATATGATTGTGGTGGAGGGCCGTGACGGCAGGAAGCAGAAAAGAAAAAAAAAGCAAAATAGAAACCAATCTATGGGGAGTTTAGTGTCATGATAGTAAGAGAAGCAGAAACAACTGGTAAGCGGAAATCAAGTAAACGGAACAGGGAGAGGTAATAGATGTGGTAAAATGTACAGGTGGAAATGAAGGGGTGATGGATAGTGAATAGAAGTGTTTGGGAGGAAAAAGTGAAGATTCAGGCAAAGATGGAGTCCAACTCATCCCAGGAAACACTCTCTGGAGTTTCAATTTGTTGTGTCAAGAAACCTCCTCTGACAGCCTTGAGCCATTCAGCAGAAACAGCCGCTTCCGAAGACATCGAGTGTCTTGCAGTTCTGGCAAAGCTTCCACCGGGCAAAAGACCCTCAAGAGCAGCAGCGTGCAACGCAGCAGCAGCCGCAGCAGCAGAAGCTGAAGGCGTAGTCTTGATCTTGGAGAGTCTTGGAGCAGCAGCGGCGACGGTCAACGTACGTATCTTCTTAGACTGCAAGTAAGACATGGACTTCGATCTCTTGTTGTTACGCATGGTGATCTTAGTCTCAGAGTCGTAGTCATCCTGATCAAACTGGTCGAGATCCTCCATGTCATAATCAGAGATAGCAGTGTCTTTGGAAGAAGACTCCGCTTGCGAAGCAGCAGCAGTGGTATTGGTGGCGGAGGATGATCTGAGAGCAGCAGCAATACCCAAGGAAGCAGTCACTGGGGCAGCAGCATACGGGATAGTGATCTGAGGAAGAGTCAAGTCGAGCGGAACATCTGCAAACGTGTTCTTATTAACGCCCAGGTCAAATGCCGTAGCACGTCTCTTCATCTCAGTTCCCTGGCCATACATTGGCGAACCTTCTCTCAGTGTTCCAAAGTAGTTCTTCTTATCCTCTGGCGCCGGGGAAGCATTGCGCATCTCAGCCTTTTGGCTCTCAATAGCGGCCAATGCATGAATATAAAAGTCTGGAGCCAACAAACCACGATAGACGTACACCATTCTCTTTGGGGAGGCATCGGCCCATTCTCTGGAGAGAGCATAGATCAATGATTTTTCACCCTTCTCGATACGTTTGACGTAGGCATTAAGCTTTGCAGATACCAGGTTTGAAGTCTTGGAGGACAAGTTAGCGACATCCGGGTGTCTTTCAACAAGGATGTCACAAATCTGTTTAACAGTCATTCCCTTGCCATCTGGATCGTGTTCATAGAGAATTTCAAAGATGTTGAAGAGGACTGTGTCATCCAAAGACTTGTGTTCTTCCGGCGGTGGTCTTTCTCCAGTCACTGGGATTGTTGTTGAGATGCCAGTTGCAGACACCTTTGTTGATGACTTTTCCTTCTTCTTCTCACTCTTGACCTTCTCTTTCGGTTTCGGCTGAGGAGCTATAGACAAAGATGTCACAGACGTGGCGATCGAGCTTGTTGGCGAAGCTTCCAAGTCTTCTGGACTAGAGCCCGAACTGACCTCTGGAGTCATTTCCTTGATGATAGGTGGGTGCTTCTTTGTCGATTTTGTCAAGCTATAGTCCGAATTCAAACTCAAGCGACGGGGCTTGAATGAAGGTGAGGAAGAGCTGGATTCAGACACCGGGAAGGCGACTGGTCTTCTGTTTGCCAAAGCCATGATGATGTCTAAACAAGAGAGACTCCTTCAGATTTCAAAAACAAAAGTTCAAAGTCGGTGACCAAAGTATTAGTTAAAATCTTCGGTTCTTTTAACGTCAATGATGTTTGGAGCCTTTACGAATTCAGTTGTTGGAGGACTTTCAGTAAGGGAGAAACTAGCAAAGTATATGTTTGTTGTTGTTCTTGTGTACAAACTTGATCAACAAGAGACGACTGTTCGGTTAATGAAAACTTTTTTTTGAATCAATCGGCAAATGTCTCCTCGCAAGAATGTAACAGCCAGTTTCTTTATCTGTGTATGTGGTAATACAGCAGCCTTAAAGGAAAGTTCCAGTACAGTATCTGTCAGAAGCGACAGCGGGTCAGGCACACAACACACGGATCGTGAGTAACAAAAAAGGGAAAACCAGAGATACAGAGGTGCAGAAAGCAAGAGAACGGTACTCTTTTGTTCACTATTGTGAGGAAGTGTTAGTTGGTATTCTTTAGTTCAGATTCACAAGTGTTTGTGCCGCAGTTGTGGTTGCCCCGTTGTTGTACACATTGCTCCTCGGTATGTATGTGTCAAAATATGGGGCAGGGGATGTCAACACGCACATTCCCAAAACAGCCAGACACAACGGAACGAAAAAAGGACACGTATCACGTATGGGGAACACTCGCTAAGACCACACTATGCTTACATCTTTACCTGAGATCTGAGGATCGAGTCGGATATCGGGGTCCTTGCGGAGGGAAGTGTTGCAGGGTCAACCTGTTTTTGGAGAAGGAAGAGAAAACTGCGACTTTGTGAAAAAAAAAGGAACATGCTGCGTGGTGAGGGAGCTTGGAAAGTTTTGCGTCGTTTTTTTGTTTGGCGCAAAATTTGGCGCTGCAAGTAGTTTGAGCATGCGGTTCGTGACACATTCTTCCCTTTTGACACTTGCATCAGGCTCTGTCGTTTTAGCAATGAGGGTTCTATTTTAAGGCATGCTAATATTATGGTGGTTCTCTTTCACTGAAAATTTCCACCAACGACACCTGTAGTTCTTTTGGTTACTACTATGGGAGGGTGGATACTCTATGGCCAGTTTTCGCCAATAAGCAAATGCGGTAAGAAGAAAGAACCAGAGTTCCGGCATTTGCGCATCAGCGTGGCCCGCCCAAGAAGATATGCGAACGAAGGTGGCAGCAGCTCGGTTGTTGTTGGTTGCCTCTTGTCTGGTTGTCTCGCTGGCTATGGTTCAGATGTGTTGAATGACTCAATTGATAGGCCATTACTTTGTTCCAATGTATTCTATATATGGAAGATTGACATAATACGTAAATGGATTGCTAAGTTTGCAGCGCTGTTGATTGGCCCATTCAGGTTTATCTACAACCCCCTTTTTGTGATAAGGGAGCGCCATACATGATCAGGGCGCCAAAGATCGCGCAAATTGGCAAAACTCTACACGCATCTACTTTGTTCTAGGCGCTAGAGAGGCTGGTCTGTACTTGGCTCCTTGAATCATTAGTAGTGACTATTGTAAAATAGAGGTGTTCGTTGATGGTGAACAAACGCTCAATGCCTACCACGTCCTACGAACAAAGACCCCTGGGACGAAACCAGCAGGCTGATATGCGTGTGTGTGTGTGTGTCCTATACCGGGCTCCTCAATTATTTTTCAGGCACAAAAAGATGGGGCAGTGGAGGCCTCCAAACTCCAAACTCCAAACGTGAGTCATCGCGCGAGAATGAGTCGCGCACACTCTGCGTGGTGACACAAAGCGGTGCTTCTGCGTGCTGAAATATACGCCGCTTGTTCAGAGCTCGTGCTGTGTGTTACCCGCGACCGCTCTTCCCTCCAAGAGCAATCGGCAGTCACAAAGGTGCTCACCCCGGCAACCTGCCGCGTGCCGCGTGCATACAGCATTAGGGCTTGGGTGTATGGATGTTTTGTGACGTTAAAAGTGCTACTACCTATTAACTATACTACAGGCTTTTCCTCATTCAGCGGTCGTATTCACATAATCTGCTTAAAGTGATCAATAGATGCCATAGTACGAGCAAAGTCCTTAGTCCAGTACTCGTCACTGTACACCTTATTTACATCGTCTGGCGGGGAGTACCAATAGTTCAATGCAATGTGGATGTTGTCATTTGGGTCATCACCTCCAGCACCAAAGGATGTGACTTCATGGAACCAGCTTCCTGGGAGGTAAAGCATCTGACCAGGTCTCAAGTGCACAGTCATACGCTTTGCTTCAAAGAACTTTGGCCAATTGGCATGAGCAAATTCCTCCAGCTGTTTGCGTAGAGCCTCATTCGAAATCTTGTCTAAATGGAGTATGGCTGCCGGGATCTTGGAGAACGATGGAGGATCCTTTTTAACACCATTATTGTCAATAATTTTTGCTTCAATCCCACCTTGCAAATACTCTTCCTCGTCTTGAATAACCTGCATTAACTGGTCCCTTTCCTCTTGTCTCATATCATCGTCGTTATCCAGTCTCCAACGAGCTACCTCTGTGATAATGGCACTATCGCCACGAAGAGATCTCCAGCCTGGTGCATTATCATTGCTTTTGTAGTCGATCACACCATTCTCAAATATTCTGTTGATGTCACCAATTGTATACATCTTATCGGCATCGGATGGGGCGAAAAGAGTAAACCTCTTCGACCCAGATACCGGAACATATAAGTTGTCAGCATGATCATGGTGCAATCCAGAAGACATACCACCACCAAACACTCGACGGCCAAGCCCATAGTCCTTCTGGCTCTTGTCGACCTTAAAGTCTTCATCGTCCTTTGGATTTGACTTTCCAATCCAAATATTAATTTGCTGTGGTGTAAGTTCACTGAGTAATCTTGGCTGAAGTGGTAGTTCATCCACAGAGACGAGGTTTGTGAGCGGCTTCTGAACAAACTCACTCACTCTCCGTTCCGCCTCGGATGATGTCAGTGGACCACCTGGAAGGTCCTTGACAATCACTTCATCGTCCAGACTACCCTGTTCATCGTCTTCGAGTTCATCAAAATCGTCATGGATATCATTGAAATTGATGGAGTCTGTATCAGAAAATGTATCTCCACCAGTAGTAGGAACTGAAAATCCTTCGTCATCTTCTTCTTCATCATCTTCATCTTCATCTTCGTCCTCATATTTATCCTGATTTTCATTCTCTTTAGATCTTCCTATTTCAGGAGCAGTATCCTGATGCATAGATTCCAGTGTCTTGTGAATCTCATCTGGATCATCTTCAGTATATTGCGTGGTGAGATAGTACTGGTCACCTTCCTCCCGAAGCTTCTCCATGAATTCCTTGAATGACATTTTGATTCTCTCAGTTCCCGAACCAAATCCACCATGATCTTTCTTCTCCACCAATAGAACTTGCTCATCGGTATGTAGTTTGGAAACAATTGTCTTGGGTTTGAATGCTTCGTAATCAAGACCATCCAATCGTCCTTCAATAATTGCTGGCTTCCTCAGTTTGACATACTTGTCATAAAAATCTTTCGAGTTCGTATCCGATATTGAGACAACATCCAATGTTTCGGCAGTTGGGTAATAGCCATTGTAATCATTTACAAAAGTCTTCCTTTGCTTGGTGGCTCGGGCCAACCCACTGTTACTATCCAAGTGATTTTCTCCCATGTTACGTCATAGACTGTTGATCAATTACGTGTGTTTTCCACAATTGTTAGAACGCCACGTTTAAGTTTTATGATCGACGCTAGAGTGCGAATTGGGTGTCAGGCCGTTCGACATAGACTGCATAGGAAGATGCAAATGCAGCACTTCTACCTTACGATGATCTGATTCTGTCTTTTTTCCCTTTTCTTTTCAGAGCAGCTCATCCCATTCTTCACACCTGTACACCTTGTGGGCAGCGAAGAGCAAGACTAGTCCCAGTTCTTCCTCCTTCCTCCTATGATGGGGCTTGGGACTTGGGACCTAATGACCTAGTCCTGCACAGAAAGCTAGTTTTAGTTCTCTCTACCTGGCTCCTGCTGCAGTCCGCCGGATCGAGTCCTCAGGTCCTCAATCTTCTTCAGACCCAGACCAGACCTCAGACCGTCGTTCAAGCTGTTGTAAACGAGACCATACACCAGACCCTCCAGCGACAGAAGCCTAGGCCTCAGTCTCAGGTACGATCTATGTTCGTGCGGCCTGAGGCCTGAGGCCTGAGTAAGCCGTAAGCCCGTCAACAACCGAACAACCAGAACGAAGCCTTTCGCGCACGGCCAAATAGAGTTAGTACGTTACCAGTACCAGCACGCTTCCTTATGCTTTCCTATATCTCCTACAGCTACGTGGTTCAAAAACAGAAATGGAAAGCATGTCTCCAGAGTGTGACAGGAAGGTATGCACGTCCTCCGCATCACACCACGCCAGGGAAGTCCAAGAGATCTAGGCCAGGAAGGTGATTTCATCTTCGGAGCGTGCTGTACACCAGGGAGACTTCTCTTTAGGCAGGGCTCCTGTAGCGACAATAAATCTGTGATTTTCTGCTATCCTCATTCTCTGCAGTGGTCGGATATTTATAGTGACTGGAGAATCACCCTGGAAAGACGTTTGAACCCCTGTTAGACTTTGATTGAAGCCTCTAAGGCGTCCTTCCCCATATACATGGATCATGTTGCAGAGAAGCTTGAGCTTTGGAATGTGATCTACTCTGTGGGAGGGACTATTAGGATTGGAGAAATATGATCTATGATCATCGACGGCATAAAAGGTCTGTGTCTTAATTTCTGCTTCCGGCGACCTCAATTGACTTTGCGACTTCACCCTCTATCAAGGGAGACGCTGCAGATAGGCGCGTTACCCCTCATCGATTTTGTTTCATAAAACAGAAAGATACACACACTCACACACACTTCGAAAGCTGTGATGCGTTTTAGGGTCAGAAAGAGTAGCTTTCAACGGCGATCCCCATGTGTGAAGTAAGGACCAAAGCCTCTCATCGTCATGGTGGAGTAGTGGGTGGGTGTGCTTTCGAGCAGAACATGACCGGCACACCGGCACCCAAATTGCTATGCTATCCTGCCAGATCTTCAGACCAATGGAGACCTTGATGAAATATTTACCTGCACACCATTGTATAGTGCGTCGTCGTAAGCCCCTCCCTCCACCACCCACGCCCTAATTGCGTGTGTTTTCCCTCTCTGTGTTTTTAAGTGCATAAGCCCAGGTTGTCAATCAGGTTAAAGCTTCTCCGTTTGGCGCACGTTGCTCGTTTCTTACAGTAATCGCTTGTGAGCAATCACTGAACTACAGTGTATATATGAATTCATGCGCATGTCATTGATTTATTCGTTCCGTGAGTAAAAGGCACCCATGCCACTTCTATGAGACTGGATATCAACCACCTAGCTTTCACAGCCAACTTGGATCCCGCCTTCCTTTGCAGGAACCATGTTGTCCAACTAACTTTATATAAACGCTTCTCAGATGGAAAGCATTTGGAAAAGCGGCCCCGAGTCCCCGACTCTGTATAGACTGTCGAAACGAGGTGCCCCTTTGTAACGCGGCTTCAACATCGCTTACACTTGTGGAAATAATGAGCTCTGCAAACAGGAGCCATATGTTCCCATTACAACAGTGATAAGACCCAAACGTGAGTAGCTCCCGATGTTCTAGTCTCTCTGGTCGTATGTGACTTTTTTTATTCAACTTCAATGTCTGGCGGTAATGATGAGGTACATGCATTAAGGGAAAGATAAGCAATCATGAATGCGAACACTTAGTCGCATCTAGTCCACAGTCTAACGCGAGGCTCTGCCACCTGCCACCTGCCACACAACACACAACACACAACCAAGAGTTTTACAAGAGTGAGCCGAGAGTATATATGAAACGATTGCAGAGTTCTTTTGCATGCAGCAAACACATGGAAAGATGGACAATCGGTTGATTGGTGAATCGGCTCTTTCCCCCATAAACAATTGATCTACTATGTTTGATAAGGTTGTCATGGTATGAATAAACTTATTTTACGCATTCCAGCGGACTCGAGATCATCACGTTCGGATTCAAGCATGATTCTTCTTCCAAGGATTGTTCAACGCTGTAGTCTGCCTAAAATGCGCTAATATATGAATCAAACATCATTCAATCTCTCTAACCACTGATTCAGTAGCTGTTTAAGAGAATGCTCTACCGGTATCATTTGAGTTGATCCAAAGATATATATGTTCCTTTGGAACAATTGTAAGGCTAGCGTGTCACAAACCTCAAATACATTCTTCGTCAGTTCTCTCAGGTTTGATACCAAACCAGGAAAAAGATACCCTATGTACATCTTCTTGATCAAATACCCTGGCTGGATGATTATGCTGAGAATGATCTAGATTCATCATTAGTCATCTAAGTTACTACAATGACATGCCTTTTTGTCACCTCATTTTGACTGTACGTAGCTTTGCAAGGGATAATACACTCACTTCTAACAGTAGACAGATCGAATCTCTTGCTTGTAAATCAATGGTATGAAAAAGCTTTAAAGGACCAAAATGACAAAGACTAACCATACACCCAATTTCTCAATCCCAGAGACTTTACTCTCTAGGATAAACCAGTGGCTGGTCCCATTGGACTTTCCAAAATAGGCATGTCAATCCAACAGAGCCACTAGTAAGCCAAATCTCGAACGACTTCGAGTCGGGACCAATAAGGTTCAATGGGGTCCAATTAGATCTCACAGATCTTCCCCTTTGTGTATCGTAACTGATTTTTAATTCACCCGATTGTCAAGAGTCATAAATAGCAGCAGTGCAGGAGGACTATGTTTAGTTGAAAACCGAGTCAGCCACTCTGATCTCAAGTCTAGCCTACCGCCTACCGCCTACGTTCCTATAATTCACGTCTCAAACTTTATATTTAGTCGGTATCTCTAGGCTTGCAGGCTCTCACCATCCATATACTCGAGGCAGGACAGCCTGTCGAGACTATATTTAGCGGTATAATGTATAATTGTCAAAGATCAAAGATCAGAGTGTAGACGCTGTGGTCCATCAGAAACACAAAATCAATCAAATCTGCAGGCACGTCTCTGATATCAGTTAAGTTCTATATGCCTTAGACACATCACACGTGCTAATTGGGAGAAGTCTATCAAGGAGAGTACTGTAAAGCAGGGAAAAAATTTCAGTCTCCAGAACCCGATCAGCAAGAGGTGTTTTTTTGACGGGCCAGTCTGCCTTCAGGTGATGATGGGAGCACCCGTCAGATATTTGAGCCCACGTATCTTAGCCCGGCACGCATCACGCAGAAATGCACTTTCGCCTTTCGCTATAAGCTGATTGTCACAGATATTGTACGACTCGGCGAGAAGAAGACTAGCAGGTGTAAAGACGTGTGACAGGTTCTTTCTGTGCTCCGGGAGCCGGGGTGCTTCCTGCTGTGAGCTCGAGCTTGAGCAGGCAGGTCTCTCTGTGCACACCCAGGATAGACTTTACAGCGTATAGTTGTGGCGTCTCTTCTTCACTCTCTGCAGTTTAGTCAGGAAAGCACAGCATTGCACCTTCATACGCCCGTCAACCTACCCCTCAGTCGACATCCCGAGGGCAAACCTCAATCGTGATTAGTTAGTACGTATACACATCGAGCTGTGGGTTGTTGATCGTGTCAAGATTAGAATTCACGCCCAAGACTCCAGAACGAGGCTTATACATGCAAGTAGGAGTAGAGAGACTTTGCAAGTTGACGGTCATGGTGGGCAAGACTTCAAAAGATTTTTCCCCACGGCAAATGTCAAGGCCGGCTACAACCAAGTACTCGTCAGCTCGTGAGTCGTTGCTCGATCCGGAAAGTTTTGTGATCGGAACTTTTCACCCGTAGTTGATCTCCTTTGATCGGAGATGGTAATGATAACCAGAACCGGCATCGAAGCACCGTTAGCCCGAGAGCCCCAGTGGATACCAAGCAAGTCTTGGGCCACTGGCCACTGGGACATAATGGATGATGCGTTGGAGCGTGTACCTACGTACGTCTTACGATGTTCCAACTTCCAAGTCTTTTTTCCAACTCCCTCCTTCGACTCGGACCCTGAAGCCGGCTGCATGGCTGCTAGAAGTCTGGGCTGGGCCGGCTAGAAGAGAAAAGAACAGCACAGAACAGAACATAAGGGTTGAGGTCAGGTGTGCATTGTCGATCGGCCTGTCACTGATTCATCCGTCAATTGGTCCTAGAGGCACTCAAATGATATCACCTGGGCCAACGGAAATGTGTCTGAATGAGGTGGTGATAACCACCCTTTTTTGAGTATCAACATTGGAAGATCTGACTGTTGCTGCTGTGCCAAACGGGAAGCTACGGCCAAAGCCGAACAAAGTCGATCTTCACGCGTAGCAACAACATCAGACGGCTGCAGACGACCAATTGTAAGTTTATACGATATGCTCTACATTTCAAAGTCTGTGCTTAGTATCGTTCATTTGGTAGATGAATAATTCAATACCACAAACCAGTTGTGGTAACAAGGGTGACACCAAAGCTATACAGGGACAGAGCACCATCATGGAAGAGAAAAGCAACTGCACAAAAAAGGACTCGTAAAACCAAAAAAAAAAACATCAACAATTAGAAAAAAACTCAAAATCAAAATGGAGACAGGAAAAATCAATAACGTAACATCAAACTGATAAACCAGACAAATAGGCAAAAAAAGGAAGAAAAACCAGAGATGAATGTCATTCTCCAAGGGAGCGCTTTCTCTCAAAGACATCAAGATCGTCGTCTCTCGTCGAAGGTAGCACTACTCTGTGTCCTGGGGCATGCACCTTCAATGACTGTAGCGGAACACGATCGACACCACTCTTTTGATGGTTCACCGGTGATGCTGTACAGCTCGATGGCGGTGTTGCAAACGTCGAGGTGGAACCACGAGAGAAGACATCAGACTCGTTTGATGCAGAAGAAGTGGACGACTGACGCGATGTCATTGGAGTGTTGAAATAGCTGTGGTATGGCGTCGTAGGGTAGTATGTGTTGAACTGACGGTCGGCCTCGTCAGCATACTTGTAGAGACAGTTCAATTGAACATTGACCTTGGTCTCACTGCTCTTTTGAAAGAACTTGTTGCGGATGGAGTTAGGAATCTGTGTCTCCTTGAGGATTATGAGCATCAGTTGTAGAAGCTTGATCAATTGAGGCGAGCTTGCACTTGGCTGGATGTAAAGATGTTCGTTGGCCATCGTCAGAGCATTATTGGCAAGAATGACAGCAGCCATCGAGATCTGCGAAACAGCGTGGTTGAATGTACACTTGTGGTGGAATTGCATCAACTGACACAAGTAGTTGGCCATGTACTTTACCGCCTCTGGTTGCTGGCATTCAGAGCTCTGCTCCTTCAGCACCAAGTCGATGAAAGAGTCATGTGTTGGAGCGTCAACCTCCCAATTGAGAGACTTGAGGATGTGGCACTCCATTTCAAGGAACAACTGCTTGGAGTAACAGTGGCAGCATGTAGCCCTAAGGAAATCCAGAGAAGGTATCTTGTTCTTTGGCTCAACGAACTTGGCGGCAACCCAGACGGCACTAAGGCCGAGCAGCTGGAAGTGGTCTTTTCTGACAATTCTCAATGAGCAGTAACGGTCAATGATATTGATAGCCAAGTAGAAGGAGGCGGAGGAGAGCTTGAGTCTGGAATGAACATCCATCAGGAAGTCAAATAGCACTGGTCTCATCGCCACTGTGATCTGTGGTTGAGAACGAATCAATTCTGGCAACATCCGTGAGTTTCCTTCAATCTCCATGAGATGGTTGAAGATATCGAGCGAGTATGATGAGACACACTCAGCATGTGCTCTTTGTTCCATCTGCTTGACATGTGGATCTGATGCAAGAATACGGGCGTGTGTTCTGCGTTTGATGACCATAGGAGTTAGGGATTCCATTGCAGTAATATGTTTTTGTTTTCCGTTGAAGGATATGTGAGAACCAGTTCTATCTTAAAAGGGGGGCTTGTTGAAAATGCAAATAGTTATACCGGCAGCGGTGGCAGCAAATTGATCCGTAGTCTTGGAAGATACTTTTGCAAAAAAAGATTATAGACGAAGTGGAATGTCCAAGGGAGTGATTGTCTTTTCTTGCTCACTGTGTGTACATGGAATGGAACACAAGACTCCTGCAATAGGGGGTCGAACACAGCAAAATGCGATAACGGCTAATAAGTGAATAATAGCCTTGGGCGAAGAAGAATGCTCAGTGCCAATGCGAAGACTCAATGGCTCTTAGTGGGCTTTCTGTGGAATGTGAATATGGGTGTATAACTGTGGCTCGGCACTGAAAGTACGAAGAAGGTCTTGAAGGGAACTGACAGTGGGAGTCGATGATGTGGATGTGAGTAGGGTGAGGGATGGGGGAGGAGGAGGTGGTGGATGGGAATGTCGGTGGTAGTACCTGCTGAACTATAAAAGCCAGGAACAGGTTACGCTGATAGACAATGAAGACACAGTTTATCCAGAGTCTGTGTGGGAGGCACCTGGGAACCACTGAAGTTATATACCGTTTGGAAGACCTGTCCAGTTCTTTTTTTTTTCTTACCGTCTCCTGTTCTGTGGACGCACAGCCCTGCGGGCGTGGCCACTGCCTGAAGTCTCCCATATGCACACGCTTGCAGTGTCAAGGCCTGCGTGCGGTTTCGCAAGGGTGCACATTGGAGAGTCTAAGGACTGAGGCATATTTTAACCTTCCCATCCAGACCCGGGGCTGGGAGGGGTGAGATGGGAGATGGTCTAGGACGCTCGCTGGGGGCACCAGGCACCTCCTGTACAGTCTTGATGATCCCTCGCACGATATGGCCGCGAGAACACACGGCCTTCCTTTAGGCCCGAGCGCCTCCAAGCGGAGCCGACAAAGATGATCAGATTCCTGCCGATGCTTCCTGATCAGTTTCCTTTGCGCAGGTTTCAATCACCATGAGTCGTCGTCGTCTTAGGAGCCGGTGGGCGTCTACGACTCTACAGTGTAGCCTGTAGGAAAGCTTGTTCAAGCGGAGGTCTCAGCGTCTCAGCTGTGGGAGTCTCAATATTGCGACTCGCAGTCTTATAATATGCTCCCTCGCTATCAGTGGGTCCCATGGTCGACTCTATGTGCATTGTGGCGGCACCTTGCTGATGCTGGGTTGGGTGAGCTCATCGCTGGGGGTGGTGTAAGGCCATATCTGGACCTGAGCTGTAAATTGGGGGGAAAGACACATGTGTCATATCTTTCAGAAGGAATTGAAGAGGGTCTTGGGAATCCTCCTATCATATCTCCAATTGACAATACCTGATAAGAGAAGGATATATGCTACGATACATTCTGATCCGTCCCATGAGAAAGTTGTGGAGAGATTCAGGTGTTGTAGACCGAGTGCCGGGCGGCCGATTCCGATCGAGCATTGCACGATGAGGCGTTCTTTTGGACTGGCGCTATACGCACCTCTTTTTTCTTGCTTTTTAGCTTTTTGTCGTTGTTCAGGCCCATTGGGAGAGGCCTACAAGCCCATTTGCTCTCTTCAGCACTGGTAATGTGAAACTTCCCAGTGACCCGTGTCAGAGCCCTAGGGAATCTAGGATAAGCGGTATTCCAGTGTTCACTGCCCGCCGAGAGAGCGAACAAATGGCTTGCATACGCGCATACGTAGAATTGTTGTCATGGAGAAGGAGAGATAGGTCGCGGGCGTAGCAGGATGATAACATGGTAGATGTGAAAAGCCCGAGGCCTCAGGTCAAAAACAGGAGAGATCTTCAGACAGCGTTGACTCTTGGAACTGTACTTTTGTCCACTATTCAAAAAAGAAAGAAAAAAAATGCGGGCTGATAGCAACATTATTGTGGTTTTAGAGCACGGCAGCTACAATCCAACTTCGGATTTCCACAGTTTCGAGCCAACCCTTGTAATCTGTCCTGCGCATTGAATCTGGCTGCCAGGGAACAAATCTTACGAACTCGCTCAGAAAAAGATTTTCCAAACTCGGCCGATGCTCCACAGAATTGAGGTCGGAGCCTCACGTGGATCGGCACTCAGCACAAGGAGTAATCAAGCGAACAGTTTGCGTAGCTATACCGGTATTCTCCATTCTTGGATATGGAGGGTATCAGGGGGATTAACTGTCATTTACGTACAGCCCATTATCAGCACGCCTCTACCACAATCCGCTGATGGCTAGAACGCATCAAGCATGTTTGCCTTATTTTGTTTCTAATCAGGGGCCATTTCCGTAACGGTTGAATGACAAAAGCACGAAATGGACAGGCGGGTACAATAAGATCGATAATCAATATTAGCTTTCTTCTTCTTCCGATTATGTGGGGTGTCCACCCTTTTGCGTGTGGTTGTGCTGTTTACTTGTGCGCCCCAAGTTACGGTCATGTTCATCTTTTATGAGGGCGGATCGGCGATTCTGCTGCTCGCAAGCGCGGGCGGTCTGCACCTGATAAATCGACGATTTTCCCGATTCGGGAAATACCCTGGGACTAGACTAGATTATTACCGCCAGCGGCGAATACTACAGGGAGACTAGCTCAGCGGCTCAGCCTCAAGGCTCAGTCCCACAGATTTTATCGGCGTGGGGCCTGGAGGTTCAGCCGTACCCAGAGCTTCACCCATGCTAAGAATAAATAATACCCTGTCTATCTAATTGGTCTCAAATTTGATCACAGTGCATTTGAATGACATACCAGCTATTCATTTGATGAGAACCCTGTGCCCTCCATGTATTGTCTCTCGACGTTCTCCCCACATGACTTTGACCTCCAGCACCATCCCCCCTCGGCAGAATGTGAGGGGCCACCCCTCAACCTTATTTCGAAACTCTAGATTCGAGCAGGCCTGACTCGGATCACAATCAACGCAATCAGTACCGCTGCCATACTCAATGAACACATCAGTCAGGCCACCGGGATTGATATCGACATTTCCTTGTGCTGTGTTGAAATTGTGAAACCCAAGACTTCTCAACATATCTCAATACATCTCAACAACATCCAAATGCAGTTTAGTCGATCTGCTGGGCTCGAAGGACCAAATGCTTTTTATCGACTTTCCAGATTTCCAGAGTTCTTTGAAGTTTCAGAGTTAGGTAAAAAAACAGATCACAAGCAGTCTGCTATTGCTTATTCCAAAGCTGATCAGAATGCAAATCTCGTGAGTGTTCTGCATGCATGACATAGGACTCTCGTTCCCGCTTTCTGCTTTCTGACGCAACCAACTGGGTGGACTTGAATTTCACATCTCTATTACAGCTCTCAGAAGACCCATCTCTTTGTTGGTTTCGTCCTTTCGTCATATCTGAAAACTCCCCTCCCGTTGCCGCTCTGTATCAGGATGCGAATTGTAAACTACTGAAAGATCTACAGCAGAGCTTTGGTGGTTCAACCAGTTTACCTTGACCCCAGTCAAACTATTGAAGGCACAAAGTCAGAAATAAGATTGTTATAGTTCAGAGCTATGGAGGTAATGTTTGAGACTTCAAGAGGGGGAGGATACTAAAGATATGTGCAATATCGTTGCTGCTGCTAGGTCTAATTGACTGGTCTGATGTCTCTGATACCCTGTTGAATATAGCATGGTCAAGCTAGGGTCATTTGACGGCCCTAAGCCCTGAATTAAAATAGAATCACTGGCCTTTTTATTTAGATTGTAAGTTCTTTACAAGAACATCAAATAGCTTATTATTCCAGGATAATTGATCGACATGCCGCATTTAAAAGACATTTTTCTTTCTTCTCACAGATTATCGGAGAACAGGGAATATAAATCATATATTCAAACCCTTTTGGGATCTATTTGATGAGGACATGATGCAATATCCACGTAGCATTAGATAATTAAAGTCATATGTTTTTGTAACATCATTATACCCTGGTAGAAGGGCAATTTCTCGGTGGTAGAACTATTCGGGCACGTGTAACGAATGATCAATGACGAAACAAGGTATACGGAGTAATTCACAACACAGCGTTTATATCTGTTTGATAAAACGCACGGTATATGAAAGATATAGAATTGGCTGATGTGAGTATCTAATTTTAACGTTTGGCAAAAGTTTTTCACCCCCATGCTAGTCTTCTACTGAGAGATAAATTTTGCACATCCCGGCCATGCAGATTTTAGGCGGGAGAGGTCTTTTACCGAGAAATCTTGCATTCAACATGCAATTGTTGCACGTTTCGTACAAATCCCTCCAAGAGATCTAAGATCTCTTTCTAACTCATCCATGCTTGTTGTAAGATGTGATCATGCGCCCCCCATGAAATATGTGCTCTGTGTCCTGTGTGCCCCGGTAGTGGCCGTTGGCTTTCGACGCCGGGCCGGTACCACCTGGTATCGGACAGTGGAGTCTCCTCTAATTTGCTGGCGCTACACCCCCTCCGGCCTCCACGCCCCACGCCCCTTTCTTGTAGGGAGCCAATGGGAATCTGTGGCCTAGTAGGGAGGCGTACGCCGCGCGATAAGAGAGAGCTGTTGAAAAGGGGTCAAGAAAATAGCGGGGTGTGCGTCAACGGGGGCATTACATGGACGCTTCAGATCCGATGTCACTCTTCTTATGACCTTCTTCTACAAGTCTCTTTCTACAAGTCTCCCCTGGGGAGTTGGCGTGGCGGCGTGGCCACAATGAGATCTCATCAGATTCGGTATATACTTTCTGATGTATATTACTATAAGGCTGGGCTTCACCCTCTTCTTATCAGCCGCTTATAACAGACCAAAGCATCATGGACCAAATCTAGGGTTTCCAGTCTGCGCAATTAAGAAATCTGAATCTTGCTAAAGTGATTGCACCCGTAAACTCTCAATTTCAGGTTTCTGGTCGTCAATTGCAAGGTGGTGTTTTGGACCATATGTCGGCGCGTCGACCAAAACTTGGGTTTTTTGAGGCATTCTCTTCATTACGATGAAACAAAAGATGCCACCGAGCAGATCCAACAACGTCCCTGACTTCTCGTACCTACCGATTTCAGGTACATAACTTGTGGGGACAGAACAGCCATCCAGCACCAAGCTATCTGAGCGAAAGGATGAAATAAGATGCATCAGTTATCGAGATGGTTCTATTACACACTACAGTTGTCCATATTTGTGTGTGGGAAGATGATACGATACGCCAGTGCGCCTCATTCTAGTCTGGGGCATTGGACATGGATTATTGGATCACTTAAGTCGCCATACATATGAATCAGATCTTCGATTGTGTGTAGACATGGAAGATGAAACACCTAACAGCCGATGACGACGATTCAAGTTTGTCATTGATCGACTGAGCGTCATGGTAGCAGAAAGCGCTGAGATCCGTAGATTGTTAAGCATTGCCGCCTTAGTAAGGAGTGCCAAGGAAAAATACCGTGCAACGTCTATGACAGGTTAGAATAGGTGGATGGGACTTGGGTGGGGAAAATGGAGGGACACAGGATCTATACTGGTGAGAATATCAATATAGCCATGTGATGATGATTAACCAATGTTTACATTTATGGAGAAACTGACGGGGCCCGTCTTTTAGTGGGCAGCCGGCAACCCTAGAGGAAAGAAAGCAGCTTCACTCAAAAACCACCTGAACGAGACGCGGCCGCGCGAGCGCGATGACGCAACAGAATGCGAGGTACTCAAGAGTGAGTACAAAAAAAAATAAAAAGACGGTCGAGTCGAGTCTCTTCGACTCATCCTTGGACATCCCCTTTCTGGCGCGGGCAATTTTTTGGGGAAATTTCTAAAAGTCGCCTTAAACCTCCTCAAATTCCTTATATGTTTTAATATTAGTGAAAAATTGTGTTTTCATGTGTTATTAGACAAAAATACTGTTAAAACGTGAGACATCTAGACAACATCCAGACAACACCCAGAC